>JACOMQ010001746.1:0-27617 GCA_014843705.1 Euphrasia arctica
AAAATATTTTTTAAAATTTAGTGTTTGTAAATTTTGTATTTTTTATTAATTAGAGTATTGCTAAAGTTATAATTATAATCAAAGGTATTAACTGCATTTGTTAACCGCTTTCTTATTTGTTTTCCACAGCATGTTTTTTGTTTTTTGTTTTTAATTACATTTTATTCCCTGATAAATAATTAAGAAAAGATGGGTCCTTTAATCTTAAACAAACATAAAAAATTATCCCTTATCCAAAATCACCCTTAAACAAAGGGTTACTAAAAGGTAAGATACTCTTAATTAAGAATCTTTTTTTAATTATTTTAAAAATCTTAATCAAACATTAAATTAATTACTTGTAATATTTAATTAATTTAAATAATGTTAAGGATAACTTTGAAAAAAAATACATTTAATTTACATGAAAAATCTCAAAATGACATTTAAATTGAAAATAATGCAAAACCCTAAAATATTTATAATAAAATTGAATTTAATAGTTAAAAATAGTTATTAGTTTTTTTTTAAATGTAATCAATTATGAATAGAATTGTATTTTTCAATTTATTCTTTTTTAAATTGAATATATTATTATTCACGTGACAAAAATAGTGTGCATTAAAAATGAAAATGATGGAATAGTATATGTTATTAATGAGTACAGTAATCATTAAAATTTGTACTTAAGTATATCATTTAGGCAAAAAATAAAAATTTAGTAGAAAAAGAGAAATGAGTATGTTTGATATTATCAATATGTACTAATAAGTATAGTATATTATTTTTAAAGCCTAATATGTTCATTATTTTTTGGATTTCACATGTATAAAACAATAAAAATATAACCTTACACAATTGAGATATTGAATTTTAAAATAAATACAAAAAATTTAGAGACATTTTGAAAAAAAAAATCATATATACTAATATAGTATTTACAATGATACATAGTAAATGAATTGATACATAGTAGTAGTAATAATATGCATAATTACATAATTTATTAGAACAAAGTATCTATTGTGATAAATGAATTTGTAATGAATTGATACATAGTAAATGAATTTGTCACAGACTCACAATGGATGGCAAGATGGGCCGGTTGGTCAATCCGTCCAAAGTCACAGTTATCGAGGTTAATTATTCCACGTGGATAATTGAGCGCCGTTGGCTGAGCGGGCCCCGTTATCGACCCGCGGCCCTCGTTCGCATCGCTGTACTATACTAAAATTAAAAGTAAACGTTTTTTAAATACTACTCCATCACAATTTTCAAACTGCAATTTTGGCCTCGTGCAAATAATGCATAAAAATACAAAAAATATTACATATATATTATAAACTTTACAACAAATAAATAAAAATATTTTCCCTAACGATAGTAGAATATTAAAATTATAAGCGATATAAATAATTTTTTTGTTAAATTTGATTTATGGTGAATTGTTTTACTAAGTAGTAATCAATAAAATAAATAAATATAATTATTTCATAAATATAAATTCAATATTAAATTGCAATAAAGTGTTCCAAACCTCGTGTGGTCGATAAAAATAGGTTAGGTAATTAGGTTTGGGCACGTTGTCTTCTCCGGGCCCGACTAAAAAACCGGCCCGGATTAGACCGCGCTATTATCTTGCTAAATCTAATCTACCGAGAGAAAGATTCTTCATCGCAGCAAGTGGTCGAATTTTACATTATTTATTTTTAATTATTTTTATTGTGAATTTTGTCTGCGCAAGGGTTTAACCAATTCCATTTCTCTGTGATTTTCTGTATAAAGATATTTCGCTTCGTTTTTAAACCTTATCTTCACCAACCACACCTCCCTCTGTTCATTTTTCCCCCATAAAAATCAAATCTTTTTACAGAAATTTCTGTAAGAGGGTTTGAGAGAGAGAGAAAAAAAATGCAAGGCGTTCTTCACTCAAAAGGGCTTTTCTCTCTTCCTTCGAACCCTAACAAAACCAGAGCCTTCCTCTCGAAACCCTCGTGCGATTTGAGGTACAGATTCAACCCCATAAACACCATCCCCAAATCGACGAAACCCCCGCCCCTGTTCTCCCTTAATGGATTCTCGAAATTCCAAGGATTCGTCGCGAAGCCCTCGAAAACCAGAAACCACCCTATCTGCAGAGCCGAGGCGGCTTCGGCTTCAGCTTCCGATGGGCAGTTTTTGCCCGGAGAGAAAAAGGAGCTGCCCGAGAAATTCATGGGCGTCGAGGCCATAACCCTGAAAAAAATACTGCCCCTCGGGCTGATGTTTTTCTGTATCCTCTTCAACTACACGATTCTCAGGGACACCAAGGATGTGTTGGTGGTGACGGCCAAAGGGTCGAGCGCGGAGATTATACCCTTCCTGAAGACGTGGGTGAATTTGCCGATGGCTATCGGGTTCATGGTGCTGTACACGAAGCTGTCTAACGTGTTGTCGAAAGAGGCTCTTTTTTACACCGTCATGCTTCCGTTTATCGCCTTCTTCGGGGCGTTTGGGTTTGTGTTGTATCCACTGAGCGAGTATTTTCACCCGACTGCTTTGGCGGATAAGCTTTTGACCGTGCTGGGACCGAGGTTTCTCGGGCCGCTTGCTATTCTGAGGATATGGAGTTTCTGTTTGTTCTATGTTATGGCTGAGCTTTGGGGAAGCGTGGTCGTCTCTGTGCTTTTTTGGGGGTTTGCTAATCAGGTAATCGCCTGTATTTTTTGGCTTCCATCAGTGTTTTCTTTATTTGTTTTTTATGGATTGTTTTTGTTTCATGATTTCAATGTGATGTGTGCTTGTGTTTATATATCAATTTTTTACTTCAGAAGATAATTGGTATATAGCCGCGATTAGGAAATGTGGAAAATTTGTTTATATTTTGTATTGAAACGAAAATATCAAATTTTGAGTGTGTGAATGTTTGTGAGAGAAATTTAATTGATGACAGTTGATTTCATATGAAAATAATGCGAGTTGATTTCATATTTTAGATAGAAAATGGTTGGACTTTGGAGTGAGAAATTAAAAGAGTTTATTGAATTAATTAAAAAAAAACATTCTCATTATTTATTTTCCTCGACGCAAATCCTTCTATAATTGAATTTTGAGCATGTGAAGGGCAGAACGGCAATTTAACACATTGGCCACCTTGCAGATAACAACAGTTGATGAGGCCAAGAAATTCTACCCCCTTTTCGGACTCGGAGCGAATGTCGCGCTCATTTTCTCTGGTCGGACTGTGAAGTACTTCTCCCAGATGAGGCAAAACCTGGGGCCTGGTGTAGATGGGTGGGCCTTATCATTGAAGGGGATGATGAGTATTGTGGTGGGGATGGGCCTTGCCATTTGTTTCCTTTATTGGTGGGTGAATCACAATGTCCCTGTCCCAACCCGTAGTCTGAAGAAGAAGGTATGTTAACTTCTTAGGGATATTGCTGGATTTCTCTTATATTTTAGGTTTATTTTCTAATGATTTTTTATTATATACTTGTACATCTAAAACTTGATCTTTTGTTTTAGCCAAAAAGTGTTTTTTTAGCTTTTTGCTTTAAACAAAAGAAATATCTTTTGTTTTAATATCCACTCCTACTAAAAGTATTTATTGTATATTTTGTAAATAAGAGAAGTTTAGTTTGACATGCTTATATAAAACTGATTTTGGAACAATGTGTTTTTTCATGGAGTTAGTTGGCTGGTTTTGATTGTTATTAAACTATACTTATCTTACAGGCGAAGCCGAAAATGGGGACGATGGAGAGCTTAAAGTTCTTGGTATCGAAAAAATATATAAGAGATCTCGCCACTTTGGTGGTGGCATATGGTATTAGCATTAACCTAGTTGAGGTTACATGGAAATCAAAGCTCAAAGCTCAGGTAAATTGCAACTGACATTCACATTAATTTTACTTTTCTCATTGGGAAAATTACAAAAAGTCCATATATACATTATAAATAACAGAAAGCTCAAGTAAATTGCAACCGTCATTCTTAAATTATTTTTACATTTTGGTTTTGGATAAACTACACCACTTCCCCTGAGATTAGTCCGTTTACTTAAATTCAGTTCTATTTCAACATTACAATTGCCTCTCGAGGCATTACCAATACATAATTATGGAAGATGGCTTTTTAGTAACTACACCCTTCCCTCTTATTATCTTTCTAAATATTTCAAAATCGGACAGTTCCCCACACCGAACGAGTATTCATCCTTTATGGGCGACTTCTCGACTGCTACTGGAATAGCAACTTTCACGATGATGCTTTTGAGCCAATGGATATTTAACAAATATGGTTGGGGAATGGCTGCTAAAATCACTCCGACCGTCTTGCTTCTAACCGGAGTTGGATTTTTCTCTCTGATTCTTTTCGGAGACCCTTTTGCCCCTGCTCTTGCTAGGTTCGGGATGACGCCACTTTTAGCAGCTGTCTATGTTGGAGCCATGCAAAACATCTTTAGCAAGAGTGCGAAGTACAGTTTATTTGATCCGTGCAAAGAAATGGCTTACATTCCTTTGGATGAGGACACCAAGGTTCGACACTTGAACTTTCCTCTCTTTTCTCCCCCCTTATTTATTAAAAAGTTATAAATGATGTTTATGGCACTGTGATTTGCAAAGATCAAATATTTATCATCGACAATATATGAAAAATATGTATCTATATATATTATTGTAAATTTGTAATTATGTATTTTGGGTCTCAGGTTAAAGGCAAAGCGGCGATTGATGTCGTCTGCAACCCTCTCGGAAAATCGGGAGGCGCCCTAATCCAACAGTTCATGATATTAACCTTTGGATCCCTTGCAAATTCGACTCCCTACCTCGGAGGCATCCTTTTAGTTATTGTGCTCGCGTGGCTCGGGGCCGCCAAGTCACTAGATGGCCAGTTCACTGCCTTAAGGCAAGAGGAGGAGCTCGAGAAGGAGATGGAAAGGGCTGCTGTCAAAATTCCCATTCTGCCCTCGGACGAGAGCAATAGCAATGGCTCTCTCAGCAATAGCACTACACTTGGCGATTCCTCGTCTAGTGCCTCGCCTGAGGCCTCGTCTCCTAGGAACGCCTGATAGAAAAAAGATTTGTTGAATTTGGGTAAGTGTTTGGGGGAATAAATTCTGTGAGATTTTTTATTAGAAACAATAATTAGAAACCACATTTGATGTTAAGTCACTACCCATAGATATTTCAGTTTGTTTTATTTACTACATTTAGATGATTATTTTTCTATAGTATTCTTTATTTATTTATATTTTTACAAATAAGCATGATTCCATTTCCTTAAATCACCAAGCGAGCTCTACTATCATTCACTATCGAGCCCGATTTCATTGGGTCGATCGTAATGTCAATGGAGAAGATGGCAACAATCTGACTGAAAGCACCGTCGGAGATGAAGGCGAGGCTTGTATGAAGGAGGAAATGGTTGTTTCAAATGTTCATATATGTTGTAATGGCAACACAAAATAAAATGAAAACTCATGGAACCATGCCTTCTTTTACCAATTCTAGTATCTCTCTCTTAAGCCACTCTGAGGCCACACGATACTGCTCCTCGACCAATCCACCGAACGAGATCCTAACAAATCCGCTCGAGCAGCCAAGGATCAAGACGACCCTTTTACTTGTTCAGTGACCCATCCGGAGCCTATCTCCGAGAAGTGGAGGGCCAAACTGTTGACCGTTGAGCATAAAACAATACTGGTTATAAAAAACCTTAATATATTAACAAGCCCCAAATTAATCAACAATGGGGTGGTGGCGCAGTTGGCTAGCGCGTAGGTCTCATAGCTTTATCGAGATATCCTGAGGTCGAGAGTTCGAGCCTCTCTCACCCCATTATTTTTTTTTCGTTTTTTCTTTTTCCTTTTTTTTGGATATATGTGTAATGTGATTGAAAATTCTTTTTCCTTTTCTTTGGATATATGTATAATGTGATTGAAAAGTGTATTCTGTACACTGTAATATAAGTAACCAAATTAAAATGCTCACATTGCAACCCAGAAGAAAGAGCTTTCTATTCAGTGTCCTGCATTTCCTAATTGTTTGGGATTGTTATGCAAATCGTAAGAGAAGCAACCCCTTCGTTTTAATAATGCTAAATTCACGAGTAGTTGTCTAAGTAACTCTGAGAAAAGAGATGTAACAAACGACCAAGCAATGCCAGACCGAAAAAGTTCATAGAGCAAAAAAAACAGAGTGCATATACATAGATACCATCCCCACCTCATTTCACTGCAGAGCATGTAACTAAAATGTCAACACACATTACAAAACAACAATCACAAACTCAATAAAACCGACCATTCTCCCAACGAATCGAACAACGAAAAATAATAAACTACGAGCGCCCTGATCCATCATCTATAGGCATCTTCTAATCAAACAATGACAATATTTTGTTTCCCTGTGTAAAAGCAAATGCTACTCAACCAAAACACAAAACGCAAACAGAGCTAATCGGCCAGCTTCTTCTCAACAGCACTCTTCTTATACTCCTCCAGTTCACTCAACCAGAGATCCCCAAACTCACAATCCTTCCACTGCTCGAACCATGGCCCACCGAGCGTATAATGTATAGCCCTCGGATAGGTACTCTTATCCCCATTGACAACCTTATTGTGGCCAACGAGAAAATTCCACACGAACGGGACCTCTCCGATATCCCCATCATCCAACCACTGAAACCTGTGCAGGAAAGCCCCACTCTCATTGTTCACGATGTCCGGCGTCAGAATCCGATTCTTCGGGTGGCCGCAGTTGTATAGAACCATGGAGGACCAGTTCTTCCTGGGGTAGAGCGTCTGCACGGCCCCGTCCATTTTGGTGGTCTCCTTTGGGGTGTAATCGTGCTGCACGCACATGATCGCGTACTTGTCGTCGATCAGATCGACCAGTTCCTTGAAGTCGGTGAGGTAGAGGAAATCGCAGTCGACGAACATCGCCCAGCCCGAGTAGTCGGCGAGGAACGGGGTGAGGAACCGGGAGAAGGAGAACTCGGTACTCTCGAGCTTGCCCCTCTCGCGCCAGTAGGCGCCCTTCTCGCGGAGCTCCTGCTGCTTGATCGGGATGATCTCGATCGGGATCGAGGATCTCTTGAGCAGGGAATGGCGGCAGACCTCGAAGGCGAGATCCTCGCGGGGGTCGTAGCCGATGAAGATCTTGAACGGCGTCGCATTGCGGTGGCCGTTGCCGTTGATCGAGGTTGCGGAATTGGGATCTAGGGTTTTCGAGGCCGACATGATTTTCCGATCCTGTAGTTAATAAAATGCAAAATAAAAATCAACTGGAAAAACGCAGAATTAGTTTTTCCCTGAAATGTGGTGTAGATTCAGATCTGGGATTGAGGAGGAGGAACGGGAGAGGAAAATGGTTTACTTGATTCGGAGGTCAAGATATTTCCTGTTATCTATATTTTCTTCAGATTTTGGATCACTGATTTAGAGAGAGAGACGCGATTCGACGTATACGTACTAAATATACTCATATATATATATATACCTAAATATTTTTTCACCATAAATGCTCGTCGGTGGGTGGCTGAAAGGCTGTCGTTCACAAAATCACAACTGTATTTATTTATTTATTTATTTTTCCTCATTTTTTTATAATCTTATGAAAAAACAACAAATTACGATAATTTTTTTATAAATTAATAGCCGTAAAATTTTATTAATTTAAAAAAATATTAATATATCATAAATTAAAATTTTATTAATTAAAAATAATAATAAATTTAAATATAATTATTTAAAATAAATAAATTAAAATTCATGTATCAATCATTGGTCCTATGACAACTAATTAATATATTCATGAATTATGTTATTATACAGTAAAAAAACCTTTATAAATTAATAGCGACTATGAAATTTTATTAATTAATTTATAGAGGTTTTACGGTAAATTCAATGTATAATATTATTATAATATTTTATCGAATTCACTCATTTTTCAAAAAGTCACAGAGAGTTGAAAATGAATTTTTTTATTATTTTAAAAAAATTATTAATTTATCGAGTATTAATTTATAGTGATTTTATTGTAAATTGAACGAGTAGTAGTATTATATTTGGTTTCCATTATAATTGATTATTTAAAAAAAACAATATCAAATAATAAATCGAAAAATTGAAAAAACAAACAAACACATTAATAGTAAGTTGATTAATAAATTTAACAAACCAAATATTCAATTTCTGGTCTAATTTGGACAAATGCATGCGCATTATCCATGCGGGATTCGACTTATTTGTCAAGACAATTTCGCGAAAACGACGAATTGTGATAATCTATAGCTGGTTCGATTACGTTCGTGATCAATAGTTTCATGGATCGAGCGATCAACTATTATTTGAAACCCCGAGTTCTAATAAATATAAAATTTATTAACATTACTGAAAATAAAAGAACAAGAACGTAATCTGAACTGTTATTAAATACTAGTAATTTGGCGATGAGATGAAGCTAGAGCTATCCATCAACCTCAGCCTCTTGCATGAATCAACAAACATTCTGCAAAATAATTAAAACAATAAATAAATTAATTAGAATTTGAGTACTAATTAATTAATTAATTAAGGAATTGAAGTTAATTACCTCCAAAGAACGTCTCCGACCAGCATCCAATCACCATCCTTGTCCTGGTAAGTTAGGGTGAAGCTGCTCCGGCGGCGGCGGCGGCTTTGTGCAACCACCAGCTCCTCCAACGCCGCTGTCAAATGCCGGTAGCTTCCATGAGCTTCCAGGTTGATTTTTCCTAGGATCGGATTCCCGTCAAAACTAACTTTCACGTACTTCCATTTCGATCGATCCCGATTGGCCGCGATGATAGTTTTCTCGGAGTTTGTTTTCACCGGCAGCCACACTCTGTGAGGAGGACGATTATTAATTATAGTACAGTACAACCTCTGTCTCAACACAATAGCCACACTTTATTTGTAATTTACAAAAGAAGTGTAACTATTGTGTTGGGACATAAGTAGTATTAATTAACTAAATTATTAATCGGAGAAAAAAAATTACTTGAAAGATCCCGATCGGTCTTCGCTCGATCCCAATTTCGGCTCCACCGAGCCGCGGTTGCTGCCGGGAAGGCTCAACGTCAGCTCCGTTTCCCGGCAGCTTAAAGATTCCTTATTGTTTTCCGGCGACATTCGATACAACAAGAAAGAGAGAATTAAAAGGTGATGTAAAGATAATTGATACAACAAGAAAGAGAGAATTAAAAGGTGATGTACTATAAGAGAGGGTTTGCACTTGACAAGTATAAATAGTTAGTAGTATACATTATATTTCATTATATTTTTATATTAGAGCATCTGCAATGCAATGGTAGTTACAATTGTCATTGAATTGTATCTAGGTACATTATTTGGTGATAGGTATAATTTGACTGAGAGAAAAATAAGAATTAAATATTATATTAGATACAAATTTAATTGTGTTTTACAACGTGGGTCCCACAAGCATAGAATACACCATGTACATCTAGATCGTTGATTTAATATTATTATATTAAATACACACTCAATCACACACACCCAACGTGTATAGTGTATGCATTTACGGTTAATATGTCACCGAGAGTATTGCTCCCGGTGGAGCATCTCATAGACCCATTGGGATATTGAAGGTACAAATCTATAGATATTAATTTTTTTTGATGTGTCATGTGACATGTCATCAAATTGTACCTAAATTTAGGTCACAAGCATAAAGAAAAAAATTGTAGCTCAACTCATTGGGATATTGAGGTACAAATTTATCAATTCGTTTATCGTACACATAAGTGTATCATAAATTGTACACCAAAATTTAAGTTATATACAAAAGATATTTATTTTAAAAATGAATAATCATTTAAAAAATCATGTAAAAATATAAATTATCATTTACTAAGATATTCATTATATATCAAAGTAATCTTCATTAACAATACAATACTATGTGTACAATACTCCGTACACATAGTAGCATTTTAAAAATCATCATTGAGTAAAAATATAAATTATCATTTACTAAGATATTATTATATATCAAAGTAATCTTCATTAACAATACACTATGATGAATACTATGTGTACAATACTCCGTACACATAGTAGCACGTTAGAAATTGCCCAAATTTATAGGTATAAATTTTTGTTGATGTGTCATATGACATGTCATCAAATTGTACTTAGGTTTAGGTATATCATTGGAGGGTCTATGAGATGTTACTTTTGGAGCATTATTCTAGATGGCATTTTAAACGTAGATTCATACACATAATGTGAGTGAGTATGTGTGTATTTAATATAATAATATTAAATTTACGGTGAAAATATATATGATATACTGTACAATAACATAAATAAAACAACCATTGGAGATGCTCTTATTTTGGATGGGGGCGAATCATCGGGGGACGCGTGTCCTCAGTGAGAAAACGGTTCGTTTAGTCAAACTGCTTAGTTTGCATGGCAAAAATATTTACATATATACTAATTTGTTCCCCACAAAAATAGTAGTAACATGACTTTTAAAACTTATTTGGTAGGTATCATAAATTATCCTCTTACGATCGATAAAGATAGATGTTAGTATAATTTTATTCAATGAAATTTAATTTCAGAAGAAAATAAACGTACCAACCGTACTCGTATGGGAATTTTAATTATGCAGCTTCTTCCAGTGTTTAGCTTAAACTGGTATAGTTATGCTGTCGCCAATATTATTGTCTTTGATAATTGGTTTTAAGGGCAATTACATCTTATCTAATTATAATACTCCCTTTTATTTTTTTTATTTGTCGTCCTAAGGATTGGGACAATTATTAAAAAAAATTTATTTTACCCAATTTACCATTCATTAACTTTGTTAATTATATTTAAGATAATTACTCATTTATTTCTTCACACAAAACTCATAACTATTCGACTCTTTTTTTCAATTAAAATAAAATCAAATTTAATTTCTTAATATTAATCTAAAACTACATAGTCTATTGCGTAAATTCTTTTACAACATATAAATAAAATATTTTAAACTTTTTTTTCCATTAAAATATATGAGTATTTTTATTGAAATCAATTTAGTTTCTTGACATAATATTAATCTAAAGTTGCAGTCTCAAAAATGAATTGCTTAGTCGAGGGTTGTTAGCTCAGTTGGTTGAGTACTTGAATTGGAGAAAAAAAATAAATTGCGTAAATTCTTTCACAACATATAAAGAAAATATTTTAGATTCTTTTTTTTAGATTCTTTTTTTTTTCATTAAAATATATGAGTATTTTTATTGTAATCAAATTTAGGACCTGTTCAAACCGGCTGAACTGAACTTAAGCGAATTGATTTTTTTATAAAAATAATAATAATTTTTATAAATTATTAAATATTTTTTTAAAAATATTAATAATATTATGACAGTAACTAGGTTTCATATTTAAAATTATAGATTGAAATTATTTTTAGTTTATTTTATTTTAATTTATTTTGAAACGAACTGAACTGAAGCGATCTGAACTGAAGAGTTGAAGCGATCTGAACTGAAAAAAAAAATGAATTGCGTGATCTGAACTGAAGAGTTGAAGCGACTGAACTGAAGCAATCTGAACTGAAAAAAAAATAAATTGCGTAAATTATTTCACAACATATAAAGAAAATATTTTAGATTCTTTTTTTTCATTAAAATATATGAGTATTTTTATTGTAATCAAATTTAGTACTTGTTCTTTTGGACCTGAACTTAAGCGAACTGAACTTAAGCAATTGATTTTTTTATAAAAATAATAATATTTTTTATAAATTATTAAATATTTTTTTAAATATTAATAATATCATGACAGTAACTAGGTTTCATATTTAAAATTATAGATTGAAATTATTTTTAGTTTATTTTATTTTAATTTATTTTGAAACGAACTGAATGTGAACTGAACTGAAGACTGAACTGAAGCGATCTGAACTGAACTGAGTTGAAGGGGTCTGGACTGAACTGAAGCGATCTGAACTGAACTAAGCCTGAAGCGGGACTGAAATGAGTTGAAGCGGTCTGGACTGAACTGGAGCGATCTGAACTGAACTGAGCTGAAGTGGGACTGAACTGAACTGGTCTGGACTGAACTGGAGCGATCTGAACTGAACTGAGCTGAAGTGGGACTGAACTGAACTGGACTGAAATTAATTCCAAGAACATGTCCTTAGTTTCTAGACATAATATTAATTTAAATCTACATACTCTCAAAAATGAATTGCGTTAATTCTTTCACAACATATAAAGAAAATATTTTATTAATTTTATTTTTTTATTTTTTACCATTTGAAGATTTGTAAAATTCCATAGTATAAAAAAAAGAATAAAATAGAGTAGGACTCACAACATATAAAGAAAATATTTTATTAATTTTATTTTTTTATTTTTTACCATTTGAAGATTTGTAAAATTCCATAGTATAAAAAAAAGAATAAAATAGAGTATGACAGTAAACCAACAGTAAATATTTAAAATTAATTAACTAATTATGTATTTAATGCATAGGGTATATAAGAGAGAAAATCTTAAAACGACAATTAAATTGTAAAAAGCAAAAAAAAGGTAGAAACAAATAAAAAAGATTGGAGGGAGTAACAATAATAATAATAATCAATTTTACCCCATCAACTTATAATTGTGATTTACACACTATACTACTACAGTATAAAACAAGAATCAAGTTTACGTTTGAAATAATTGTGTTTTACGTTTGAAATAGCAATCCATCTATCTATCTATACTAGTGCTCCAAATTATATTTCTTTTGTTCAAAACTTATACACACATTTTCATTTGTAAAATTCTTTTGTATTTTACGAATGAAAGGTATTTATAAGTCAAGGATAGATGGAATATTTATTATTATTAATTATTGAATTTGAGCAAATACTTCATTTTTTTTTTACACCCAATCAATTGAATTCATCAAGTTTAGGATAATTAATTACATTAATTTCGAGTATTGAATTACAAAATGAGGTATATTTCACATTGTCTTTTATTTAATAAAAAAACAACAAATTCATAAGGAACGTGGACAGTATTTTTGTGAATAGAAAAACAATGATACTAAATTAGAAAAAAATACTGATTTTCTTGCTCTCAGCTAACATTCATTCACCTCACACAAACAAAGCTCTTAGAAATAAGACAAATTACAATTAATGGAATAGAGTTAAATCTGAACAAGATAATGAGGGTTTGGTACAGATTTATAAGCAGACAATCTTAATAAAATCAAGCAGCGTCAGATGCAACTTCTTCTTCTTCAAACCCAATAATTTTTTTAGCGTGTTAGCAAGGAAGATGACTTTTCAATATTCTTTCGATTTCAATCAAATAAACAATCTTCTTCAAAGCTTTCATGGAAATACGAATGAACAAGACCCCCTGCATCAAAGGACGGAAATCACTCTCTGTCCAAGAGAAGATATTTTTTGACAAAATATATCCTTGATGGTTTATTCTATTCAACAAATGCAGTATGTTTGCTATTCTAAAATTGAGAGGGTATAAATAATTTTGAAATTTAAGTTTTATATAACTGAGCCAAACTTCACAGGAAATCCGTAATCATTCCCACATTATATATATAATTTGGTGGTGTCAGGAAATCAGAAACCAGTCCCACAAATAGAGATATTACCTAGTTTATCTCAGAATAAAGAGTTGCCCCATATGTGCTCCAGATCATTAACCGGAGAAACACAAAGGGCCTTACAAGAAGGCTGCAGCACCAAAAATGCACAACCAAGAAATTTGATGTGGGCTCCACTATATCCGATTACCTCACTGGTCAAATTTCATTGTTGTATATCTGCAAATCAATACATGTCTGAGTCAGTGAATGGATTCTTAATCGGCATTCGGCAAGATTAAGGCTAATATACAAACACCACTTGCCTGCGGGGATTATTTTGCCTCTGCCCTAAGTCGTCATTTGCAAGCTCTGCCAGACAAAAATATCAAGTCACGTAAAGGGACAGGACCATATAAGAAGTTTCAAGTAATAAAAAGCTCATTCAATTTACCAGGCCTTTGTGCAGGATCCCGTTCATTCCCTGCATCTGTTGTGTTATTTTCTTTACTGCAATCAAAGATGTAAAGTTTACTACAGTAGGAAAATCACTTAAACAAAGTTATGCAGGTCAAGAAAGAGAGAACGCAACAACAGCTACTATCCTACATACCTTGAAGCAGGCGTTACTGACGAGATCTGTCCGGATGGCCGAGCATGATAGGAACCATCAACAGCAATATACGGATATCTCGCTCCCAGTGCTCCAGCAGCACCAGCTAAAACTGGCAGCCTGTATAAAATTGCAAAAATAATCTTAAAGATCTGCAATCATTGAATAGCTAAAACTCTGGAAAAAATGGATATGGTTATAGTTACCAAGTCATTTCAGAATTTCCTCGACCAACATATCCAGGGTAGGCCATGCCAACAGCGGGGACTCCTATTCCACCAGGATGCTGACCGCTGAATTGCATCACTATATTTTCCACCAAACAATTAAATTATATCAAAACATTTAGAATAAACCACCATACAGAAATAACGATTAGTATTCACACACACATATTCAATCTACAATCTACTTGGCAAATAACGAGCATTTTATTATTCAAAGTTATATTTTCATGCTTCTTTCACCCCCACCCCCAAAGAGGCTTAGTGTAACAACCAATTAGATTAAGATAAATGATACTCCCATCTAGAAGAGCACCCATACTTTTCTGTTTCAATCCGGATTAATATCAGCAATTGAAAAGCCGGAACTTCCTAAAATTCTCCTGGATTTGTATGGAAAAAGAGAAGAACATTTTTCTAGCATAAATCCTAGAGTGATAGTATGCTCAATCCGTGATACATGAAAATCCTAGTAATGATTCCTCTGGGAAAAGCATAGCATATAAATTTATGCATATTAAAAATAACATTTTCCTCATATCTTTAGGAAAAAAAGATAAAGTGTGCAAGCAAATTACTTTGCAAGAAAGCTGGGAAGTTTGGATCTCCATGGCCACTGGGCATGTTGCCAGAGGCCCCCATAACCTGTGTTCCACCAAATAAGAAAGAGCCCCTTCCACTACCTTGGACGGCACCCTTTTCTTTAGAGACCATCACAGTCTTAGATTTATTTGGTTCAGGAGATTCATGCTCCCCAGATTCAACTGGATTCACAGCCCCAGTAGCTTTTGGGGGAGAAGAAGATTGCAATCTAAACTGTTGACCAGATGCTTGCACAAACGGTTGAGCACGACTTTGACCAGAGGGGTTCACCCTGCTGACTTGGTTATTAGAGACAACTGGCTGATAGGACATTTGATTCGAAGCTACTCCTCTTCCTCGACCTCTCAACTGTTGTTGAGTAGTGTTTGCAGGAACTGACTCATTGATGTAATGTTTATCCACACCGACAGAGCCAATCGAGTTCTTTCTTCCAGAGGACTGAGCAGTTGTAAAACTCCCGCTCTTGACTGTGTCAGCTTGGACATCCCTCTTGTTGGGAACATTGTTGGCTTTTGTTGACGAGCCAGAAGGATAAAACGGTGGGGAAGCAATGTTCAGATTGGATGCAAACGCTTGTTTTCTGGGCTCCGCATTAGACATGGATCCACTGGCTCTTTCGTAATTGACATATGAAGGCTTTTCATTTGGTTTCCCTGATCTATATATGAATATTTTTTTTTGCACAAATGAGAACATTATTTCTACAGGAAGAAAGTAAATAAATAGAATGAGATTTTTACTCACTGTTTGTTTTGTGTAAGAGGCACCTTGTTCTTAGACATTGGCTGATACATTCGAGGTCCTCTCCCCCTAAAACTCTTAGGGGCACTGTTCTGACTCTCGTTATTCTGGTTGCCGTTACTAGTTAGTTCTCTAGGCCTGTTTCCTTGTGCAAACCCGTGGACTGCAGCCCTACTTCTACCACGACCTCGGTTGCGCCCCCTAGAACCCCTCCTCTGCTGGATTTAATAACTCACATGAGAGTTCAATAATTTTAAATTCATGAAAAAAAATCTTAACAATGTAATAATATTCACCTCGTCGTAACCCCTTTCCTGCACGGTCAGCTCCTCAAACTTATCATGTCCCCATTTCCTATCATCTTTAGACTCCCATAACTGTCTCCCTCCTCCTCCAAGCATTCGCCTAAAATGCCGGAATGAAATAAGTAAGAATACTATAAAGACAACATTTTTATCCAAAAAAAAGTATCTAAAAAAACAGGGCAACGTATTTCCTTCCTAATTAAGAAATGGCCGGAAAAGCTCAGAGCTAAACACATCTAGTTTAGATAAGTATGTTTACTCTGGCATCTATAAGATACCTATTTCTTCCTCGGGGAGTGCCCCGGAACCTGTCATCGTGCATGTAGAATGCCCCTGCCGTAGGCACGGCAAACGGTTCTATCTCCTTCTTTTCTCCCTCGTCAATTTCGCCGGATTCAACATTCGCACTCGCCTCCTGCTCCTTCTCCGCAGCCGCCGACGCCGCCGTCGCCTTCACAACCTCTATCTCCTCCGCGTAGTCCTCGCCCGAATCGTAATCTTCCTCGTATTCATCCTCGTAATCCGCAGGGGCTCCCTCCGATTCCGCATCGGAGTCCTCTGTATCAACCCTCCGCGGCGGCTTCGCGCTGGTTTCGCCTCCCTCGTCCGCTTCGTCGTCGCTCGCCTCCCTCCTCCGCATCGCCAGAGACAGCTTCGCCTCCTCCGGATCGCTCTCGTACTCAATTTCGTCCGCCGCCGCCATGGATTCAAAACCCTAAGCCCGCGATTCGCTCCGATTAGCAACAGAAGCTTGATTAGGGTTTTTGAGATGCGATCTGATGTTTTTGAAAATCGGAGGGTTCGGGAGATTTCATTTACTGTTACTGTGTGATTGTGTATACTGTATTGTATTGTTCCTTGGATACGCGTGGAAAGTCAAAATCCCTAAATCAGAGCAGAGATCCGTATTTCTTGTAATAAGATCCTTTGTACATTTTGTTTTCATTTCACTCCTTACTCTTTTTTTAATTGCAAATCACTCCCCCAGTTAATGTGTGTTTTTAACAATTACAGTACTTATTAAAAGCTGTCATCAAAAAATTGATAAAAACATGATCAAATTATGAATTTAAGTGTTCAAATTTATTCTATCTACAGAAGTTCCCATAATTATATCCTCTAATGCTTTGTACACCAAAATTCGATCTCTAATTGATCAACAACTCGCACGAGCTCAGATCCCTTCACTTCTCGTCCAACTAAGGCGTTGCTGGGGAAAAAGTCGCGTCTCAGTTTTCTTTGAATGAATATTTTCATACTTATGAGATAAATTGTACCATCAATCCATCATTATGTTAGTCGATGTAACACAACATCCCAAAAAATACTAAATTTTCAGGTTGTATAACATTGATATTTATCAAAATTTTGAAAAATAAGAATCTTCAAATTTATTCCAGAAAATTATTCTTCATTCGATCAAAATATAATAGTGTGTAAAAATAATAATGCCCTCATTTTTCTACGCATTATAATTCGTTAATTTCTCTCGTTATTTTTCGAATCCTTTTTCTCGACGTCGCCATTCACACTATTGCTTGCGCTTTGAATCTGGTTGGGAGCAGATAACGGTGATGGTGATGCCGACTCTGGAGCAATTACTAAGGAACCGCGGTCTGATCCTTTGCACTTGAGCACACACTCTAAGACACAATTAAGTGAAGGTCCGCCACAACTATCAAGACATGTTTGGTAACAATCTCCTCGGGTCGAGACGATCAACGTCAAGAAAATAAAGATGGCAACCTCGACGACCCTCGTGTTTTTCATTCTCGTTTCAGTTTTTCTTTTTTTTTTTTTGAAGTTGATTCATCTATTGATGCATCGAAACTATTTATACTAGTAGGAAAACATGGAAAAAACAATGTAATTTAAAATATAGTATATGTATCATCTTTTTAATTTCTTTTTAAACTAAAATTACATTGACTATAATTGACATATATAGTAATTTGTGTAACTATAAATTATATGGAATTAATCACACACTCTTTTTGGCAAATGTTTGACTTTGTAATTATCTTTCTTTTGTAGGCCACATTATATATGAACAAATTCAATTTTATTACTACAACTATATACAGTATGTGTCACGCTAATTAATGTGCTTTTTGAAAGAGAAAAAAAAAAACTTTTTTTATGAGACAGACGTTACAATATATACATATTTTTTTATATATGGAAACACTATGGATAAATATTTTGAAAATGACAATTGAGAAGAAAACTAAATGAAAATCCAAAATAATTATAAAAATCGGGCAACATAAAAACGTGAAAGAGTTCTCCAATTAGTTTTACTTAGTTAGTTAATTATACCAATTAAATTTCTTTATAGATGCAAAGTAATTTCTCCTTTTTTTTAATATCCGTTTAGTAGTATATTTTTCCTAATCACGAACTTATACTTTAACTAAATAAACTAACCAAACATATATACATTGATATTTAAAAAACGATATATTAGTATACGAGTATATATGTGTTATTTTACTTCATGCAATAGTCACATTTTATTTCTAATCATACAAATTTATCATAGTATCAAATATTGTAAGCACAAAAATAGAATACACATTGTTTAGGACACTTATTCGGTGTGCAGCATCACCTTAATCACCTCATTTCTTTATTTAATTTGCACCCTTTAAATTGATACCGACACCACCTTCTCCATTAATTTTAATTAATATTTATTTTCTCTAAATTTTATTTTATTTTATTTTAATTTATACATTAATAAAATGAAATAGAAATTGCATAGTATATGCTTTTTAGGAAACATACACATTGTTGAATGTGTACCACTAACTATTGAAATGGAATGAGAATTCGACACCTGCAGATTATAAAAGGAAAACTCGAATCAGCACTTGCTCTTTTTTGACAATACAAAAAGTTTTAGATATACACACTCACTTTATTATCCTTCTTTTATTTTTCCTATTTATTACTGTATTAAAAAATACAATCTTTTTCACTTTTTTTTTTCTTTAGAAAAAAAATATTTGGCCGGTTAGAAATTATTTGAGACAAGTGTTACATAAATAAATGTAAACTTATTTATTAAAGAAATTCATGTACATGCTCGACATTTAAATATTATAATTGATCAACACTACTAAAATAACTAAAGAATAAAGTGAGATAAATAATTGCAACATTTGGCATTTAAGTTTGTAGGCATAACAAGTGGTCGATGATCACTACTTCTCCTTTAATATTAATCCATGGGGCATATATCTCCAAACATACTGTATATAGTGTTTGTACTGTTTGATTCGGTGGTGTTCGTCGAGTTAGATTACGATTTTGTCAGAGTCGGAGACTCTTTTAATCACGAACAAACTGTTGAGCTCACGATCAATTCTTCACTCTATTAAACGAACAAGATTGATCGAAAATGATGACCATGTACAGAAGTCACAGTATGTCAATAGTAGTAACTTACTTGTAGCAGTATAAATCAGAAACAAGAAATTAATAATGTCATCATCAATTGAAAAAGCATAAAAGAAAATTCACTTTTTTTTTCCTAGCTACTTTTTATTATTTTTATTTTTATTTTTAAAATTAATATTTTGTTTTTCATGCGATCATCATTCAGCCCCCTACACCTTTATATAAACAACACTCCCCACTCCATCTACTACTACTAGTAGTACTATTTTACAACAAACTTAATTCAGCTTAATTAACCACTTTTCCCCCTAATTAGAAATGATGCCTCCCGAACAAGAAAACGGCATTCCCGGCGGTATCAGGAGAGGTACCCCGAGTAACAACGTTAACCCGTCCGATTCTATTTCCGTTGGTATCGACACATCTCGATCATCCGTTTTACGCAAATCCTTGCACCCCGTTACTCTCCAGGTTCGATTAATTCCGTTTTACTTTTTTTTTTTTTCATCTGTTTCAAATCAATAGTCACACTCCATATTTAAGTCTGCAGTTTGAGGACGTATGCTACGCAATCAAGCTGCAAAATAACAAGCACGCCGCCAGCTTCTTCTGCTCGTCGTCTCAACCCAAGCAAACGCGCACGCTCCTCAACAATGTGAGCGGCCTCGTCCGGCCCGGAGAGCTCCTGGCCATGCTCGGCCCGTCGGGCAGCGGGAAAACGACCCTCCTGACAGCCCTCGCCGGGCGGCTGCCCGACAAAATCTCGGGCACGATCAAATACAACGGGCAGGCCTTTTCCAGCTCCATGAAACGGAGAACCGGCTTCGTGACGCAGGACGACGTCCTCTACCCGCACCTGACCGTGCTCGAGACGCTAACGTACACGGCCCTCTTGAAGCTTCCGAGCAACCTTTCCAGATGGGAAAAAACCGAGCAAGCCGAGACGATTATAATGGAACTCGGGCTTACTAGGTGCAGGAATAGCGTGATCGGTGGCCCGTTGCTAAGGGGGATATCAGGTAGGATCTGTTTTTTTGAACTGAAACTAACTAAACTGAATGGATCGAATAGACTGGATTGAACTGAAGTAAAGTCATCTGAACTGAACTGGACTGAACTGGACTGAACTGAAATGAAATTAAGTCTAAAAAAACATGCCGCAGTCAGAATTCGAATACTTGAATTGTAATCGTGATAAAATCCTGTTTCTTTCGTGTTGTAGGCGGGGAGAGGAAACGGGTGAGCATTGGGCAGGAGATGGTGGTGAACCCTAGCCTTTTGTTGGTGGACGAGCCCACGTCCGGGCTGGACTCCACCACGGCCCAGCGGATCGTGGCCACGCTCCGGTGGGCCGCGCGTGGAGGCAGGACGGTGGTGACCACCATTCACCAGCCGTCGAGCAGGCTCTTCACGATGTTCGACAAGGTCATCCTTCTGTCCGATGGCTGCCCCATGTACAGCGGCTCTGCAAGCGGAGTGATGGATTATTTTGCCTCCGTCGGTTATGAGCCCGGATTTAGCTTCACGAATCCCGCCGATTTCCTCCTTGATCTCGCTAACGGTGTGCTCCCTAGTGATTCGAATGAAGTCAACGACGACTTTGATCACGCGAGAGAAGTCAATCACGACGAAATCCAGTCGACCAAACAGTACCTCGTACGCACTTACAAACGGACTCTGCATCCTCTGCTCAACGAAGAAATTCACAAGGCGGCTTCTGACAACGATCAAACGGCGGCCTATTCCGGGATGATGTCATCGCCACCGAATCACTGGGCCAACAGCTGGTGGTTGGAATTCAGGGTACTCCTGAGCAGAGGCCTCAAGGAACGAAAACACGAGTCTTTTTCCGGATTACGAATATTTCAAGTCATGTCCGTCGCAATCATCTCCGGACTCATGTGGTGGCATTCTGATCCAAACCACATTCAAGACCAGGTGATGATTCAGATCGTTTCAGTTCAGTTCAGTTCAGCTCATAAAAATAACAATTATTTTCTCGACAGGTGGGACTCCTGTTCTTCTTCTCCATCTTCTGGGGGTTCTTCCCTCTCTTCAACGCCATATTCGTGTTCCCGCAAGAAAGATCAATGCTCGCTCGCGAGCGCTCCTCGAAAATGTACCGCCTTTCCTCTTACTACCTCGCGAGAATCGTCGGGGACTTGCCGATGGAGCTCGTCCTCCCGATTTTATTCGTTTCGGTTTCGTATTGGATGGGCGGTCTCAAGCCTTCCCTCTTCACGTTCCTCCGAACCCTTTCGATCATCCTCATCAACGTCCTAGTCGCCCAGGGGCTCGGGCTGGCTCTCGGGGCGGTCCTGATGGACGTGAAGCAGGCGACGGCGATTTCGTCCGTGACGATGCTGGTGTTTCTGTTGGCGAGCGGGTATTACATCCAGAACATTCCGGCGTTTATCGGCTGGATGAAGTTCGTCTCGTTTAGTCAGTATTGTTACAAGCTGCTCGTAGGGGTTCAGTACTCGAGGAACGAGGTGTATGAATGCGGGTCGGGTTTGAGATGTCGGGTTTTCGATTTTCCGGGGATTAGGAGCCTTGGGATTGAGAACATGGTTGTGGATGTGGCTGCTTTGGGGCTGATGTTGGTTGGGTATAGGGTGTTGGCTTATGTTGCTTTGAGGTTCGCGGCAAAATAATTTTATCCTTTTTTTAATTTATGTGTTTTAGAAATATGTGTAATCTTTTTTTTTTAATTAATAAAAAAGAGTTTGATAACGAAACTACAAAAAGAAGAAAAGCGTGACTCGAAGACGATTACATTTCTCCGCGAAATTGGTTCATCAATACCATATGAATTTCGAAATTAAATGAATATATACTTCATGTTCTTCTCCGATGAACAAAGCGTTCGATGGAGTCCACGAGAATCAATACCCCGTCGACGTTTCTGTATTCCCCCGAAATCGAAGCGAAATCCCTAATTTCAAGCGGCACGGACTCTTCGGCGAGTCTGAATCAGAAGCAGAGACGGCGGCGCGCGGGTACTGATTCCGCCGGCCACCGCCAAAAGTTCCGGCGAATGGTTAGGGATGCGTCGGAAGGTTATTTGGTTGCGCGCCTTTGCTTGAAGTTGTTGCGGTGTCCTGGGTAAAATCATTTCTCTGTTTTTTAATTACTGTACTATTTATAGTGTGATAAATACAATTAATTAATTTTTAATTACTTGATTTAGGAATATTGGAAGGATAAGAATGTGAAATGTATATATATGATGCTCTCATACTCTCTTCTATAAATATGAATGGAAGACTGTGAATTACCACAAGTAATTTTGACCTTGAAGAGACTAGGTAGAAACTCGATGTGCACTTCCCAAGCAAAGAGTTTCCGAATCGTATTATGATGCCATTGGACGTCTCGAAATTACATGCATTTCGAATGTATTTTAAAACGATAATTTATATTTTTTCAGGCTAGGCTATAGATTGATCACTAAACTTATAGCCCTTGCCTGTTATGGTTTCCTTCTTATTCCTGGTGTTTTCCAAGGTTTGCACACTTAAATTGATGTTTCTGTGTGTATATATTTATGTGTTCCGATTGTATCTACTTATATCAACACATACTTTTATTGTGCAGTTGCTTGTTTTTATTTCTTATCTAGTCAGGTTCGTAGAGGTATAGTTTATGGAGACCAACCAAGAAATAGGTAAGGATTCACAAACTGCATTCATGATTTTTTTTCATTTCTGATGGGAGACTGGATTTTCTAGTGCAGACTTGATCTCTATTTACCAAAAAATAGAAATGGAGTAAAGCCAGTTGTTGTTGTTGTAACAGGTGGAGCATGGATTATTGGGTAATATGCGCTCTTCTGTTATAACTGACTGAATTTATCAAGTCCTTAAACCACTTGTTAAATAAGGGACGCATTCCATCATTTCCATGTGCTGAATTGCTTGACTTTACAACTGAAATCGGAAAAAATAGGAAATAGTGTAAAATGTAACTCCCTGACAGATTAGGCGTTAAGAACTCAGTGTGTGCATGTGATCTGATTAAAGAATTCATTCAATCTGATTTGTCAAACTACCATGGTCTCTCTACTTTGTTCGGTTTAAGTTTTTTATACTTTTGATGAAACAGCTAAGTTGGTAGATTTTACATAATTTTGGAATACCGATGATCGACCTATAAGCTCTTGTGTATAATTATGAACTCTCCACAGTTATATCATCTGACCAGCCCTTCTGTTGCTATAGTTATAAAGGATGGGGTTCTGTTATAGGGCAACAACTATCAGAAAGAGATGTTATAGTGGCTTGTATAGATTACAGGTAACATATATTTACCAGTGAATTCTTTTTGTTTACGTTTGAAAGAACCAGTAGTTATGGTTTCGTTCGTGGATACATTGCAGAAATTTTCCTCAAGGAACTATTAGTGATATGGTCAAAGATGCTTCTCAAGGTATCTCGTTTGTATGTAATAATATTGCTGAATATGGAGGCGATCCTAGCAGGTGTATTATTTTTTCCATTTATTTCAATGCAAGTTCTATGTATACATGAACAATATATCAATATCTTCTACTACTGTTTTTGTCAATTGCTTAGAATCTATCTTCTGGGTCAGTCCGCTGGTTCACATATTGCCACCTGTGTTTTACTAGAACAAGCAATCAAAGAAGCTGGAGGAGAGAAAATTTCTTGGAGTGTGTCTCAACTAAAGAATTATTTTGGTTTATCCGGAGGGTGAGCTTGCAATTTTTTAATGATATTAATACTCTTCCACATCAGCTAAGAACACAACGAATCATCAAGATATTTATCAATGTATGACCACAGAACATTTATGGGCAGGTACAATCTTTCCAACCTGGTGGATCACTTCCATTGTCAGGGTTTTCACCGCTCAATATTTCTAAGGTATTAAATTTTGCCTCGTTCCCCGTTTTGATAAATGGCCTCTGAATTACGGATGGTTTGTCTCCTCTGGGACAGCATAATGGAGGGGGAAGAATCTTTACGAAAATATTCTCCAGAAGTGATAGTGCAGGACCCGAACTCTAGGAGTGCAGTTTCTCTATTGCCTCCTATGGTACTCTTACATGGAACTGCTGATTCTTCCATCCCGTCTGACTCCAGGTTCAAATCTCATTTGGTTTATTACTCTTAATTTGTGCTTAATATCTATCTGGCTGTGCATGTCTCAAGTTGGTATTAAATGAATAGTTGAGATATTGTTGTTCTTGTTAATACTTCAGTAAAAGTTTTGCCGAGACGCTTCAAACATTGGGAGTTCAAGCCGATTCAATTATGTACGAGGGCAAAACACACACAGATTTGTTTCTTCAGGTACACTATAGAGTATTCAATTCCTGATAAAAACAAAAAATCCAAAATTTATATTTTGTGAGTCAAATAATCCTAAGAAAATAAAATAAGAGTCACAATATCAAATATTCCAATGTATATTACTGCCCTAACCTTGCATAATCGGACCAAGAAATTGATGGGAATCGAATTATCAGTCAGAAATGCAGGGTACATTTAAATGGCATTTCTTTTATAAGTAGTGCATATACCTCCTCGTTGCTGCTTAATGATATATATATATATATATTTACATGGACAACATTTAGGATCCAATGAGAGGTGGCATAGATGCTATGCTCGAAGATTTGGTTGGTATGATTCATGCTGGAGACTCGGAAGCTTTGGCAAGAGACACTAAAGCGCCACCAAGAAAACGTCTAGTGCCTGAATTTTTGTTGGGATTGGCCCGAGCCATCAGCCCGTTTTGATGATCCGCTCGCTAGCTAGATGGTTCTATATGATAGTCTCTATCTGGCCTGGGATAAAAACTCTGGCCTGATCTCTCAACTCTTCTGCGGCTAACAGGTTCCTTTAGGCTTATTGAAAAGCAAAAACTATACTAGGACAATAATTTCTATTATCAATTATATACACATATTTATCTTGATATCCTTGACACATTAATCTAATTTTAAATTTTGATATATTTGAATGCCCGTTCTTCCTCCCTTCGTAGTATTCAAACTTTAAAAAATTAAATAATTTGTTTATTTTTTTCCGCTTTTTGAAATTTATATTTAAATATACGATTTATATATCTAGATATTTAAATAATAACTGATTGATACAGAATATGATACCAACATCACTGAATTGAATGAAGTAGCTAGATAGATAGATAGGCAGTGGTTGCCAAACCTTATTTAATTTTGTCTCTAGTCAATCTTTTACACTTGGCTTTTATTGATTTAGACCTAGTTAATTTAATTTAGTCTCTAGTGATTATTTATTAGGCACAAATACCTAAGTTGAAAACATAATTTGGAAAAAATATTATAGTACTAGAGTAATTTAATTGCGTCCTTTTCTTGTGCATTTTCAACTTCTACACTTGCACAAATCGTGAAATAAATTTCACAAACTTTACTTTTATTACTCCCTTTGTTCCATACAATTTTTTTGTCTGTTCAATAATTTTATATATTGTTTATATTAGACAGAACAAAAAAAATCAACTTATCTATTAGTAAGGGACGGAGTAGTATTTACCATCAAAGTACTTATTAGAGTAGTATTTACCATCAAAGTACTTATTAGAGTACTGTTATAGTTTTATAACGACAATTCTTAAATTTAAATTTGTGTAAAAAAATATTATAAATGAAATTAATTTAATATTTAATAATTTATTAAAAATATTAGTTTTATAACGACAATTCTTAAATTTAAATTTGTGTAACAAATATTATAAATGAAATTAATTTAATATATAATAATTTATCAAAAATATATATCAAATAATGTGACACGGACATGATGCCGTATATAATACAATTGCATTTGCATCAGCAATGTAATTCACTTAAATTTAATTTAACAACTTTTCCTAAGAAAGTAATTCCAGAAGCTCTATATTATTTTTATTTTAACGCTTTTCCTAAGAAAGTAATTCTAGAAGCTGTATATTAATTTTATTTTATATGATTAACAATAACAAACATGTGTCTGACGGAAGGGCTTATCTCATTACTCCCAACATGGTAGGTGCATTTCTTTTGGCCCACGTTACTCCCCCACACACAATATTCATATTTTATTAATAATATTTACTTTTCAGTAAAAAAATAAAATAAAATTTAAAGTATCATCTTTTAAGTTTTATGAGATAGATGGAATACAATTTAAAAAAAAATTATCTTAGAAAAAAATACGACAACTTTGAGTATTTGGTCTGACCATAATTTTTTTAAAAATTGTATTTTATTTTTTCGTTTAAAATATTATTTTACTCATACTTTTCAAACTACTTTTTAAATTTTACTTACAATTATTTTATTTTTAATTAAAAAATACATTTTACTTTTAATTTTTTGATCAAAAAATTAAAAAATACTCCTTAATATTTTTTTAAATTTACATACCATCAACCAATGCATATATAATTAGGACGGACATAAAAAACTATTTTTACCCATAAATATATAATTAAGAGGGAAGTAGTATCTTTAACACATAATTTTTTTTTTTTAAACATTTGCTCATTTTTATATGCAAATATTTTAGAATTTGAATTTTATTTAAAGTCCATAAATAATAAAGGTATTGGTCAAACAACCAACTACATAATAAAAAATAAATAATGTAAAAATAATATTTAAGTAATTACTCCATTATTATTAATTAATACTAGTCTGGGCCATTTGGCTGCTTGGGAAGCTTCTTCTTGGTTCTTACATAATACAAATACTTTTCTTATTCCATTTTTTAAAAATTTTAATTATTTATTTCATCATTTTTGAAATTTAGTACTCCGTAGCAGGTTATTTTTAATCTTATTATCGTACTTTTCTTTTTTCAACAATAAAAAAGTCGAGATCTGAATTGTTCTTCTCCAAGATGCGCGTGTAGGAACACCACAAAAAGATTAAGTCAAACATGGGATCCCAGTCAACGTTCAAAGCCTTCCAGCCATCAGAAAAAAATCAAAATGGCCCAAATAATAATACTAGTACTTATTTCCTTGCTTGCATGTTCTTTAATAAATAAATTAATTAGTCCCCAGGGGCATAGCCGAGTGGTAAGGCCTGTGATGATGTGGGTGAAATTCCCCGGCGACGCAGGTTCGAACCTCGGGTGGGGCAAATTTTCATTGAAATATTATGAAGGTTTGTCCTGGGGTTC
>JACOMQ010001747.1:0-27616 GCA_014843705.1 Euphrasia arctica
ATTATTACCTTTTATATATATACAAAAATTCCAAATTTATTATTTAGTTAATATAATTATTTTTAAATATTTTTTTCATATATAACAATTTATTTTTGGTAATTTTATTTATATAAGATCTTAAATTTTCAAATAAATTAAAATCTAATAAATTTATATATCTATTTTATCCAAACGATTTATAAATTATTTACTTTCTCGGTAAAGATTGCAATAATTTTTTTTGTAATTTACAAAAGAAGTGTCCCATTTTTCTTGGAAGGGAGAAATTATTAAAATAACAACTTATCATTTACAAAAGAAGTGTCCCATCTTCGTTGGGAGGAAAATATTATTAAATAATACATAACAACTTATAAGCTCTTAAAACAACTTATAATACATAACTTATAAGCTCTTTTAAATAAGCTAACTCAAAGGGCTCTTAATATGAAATGAATAAATGTATCAACACTAACTACTAACTACACTATGACACTTGACAAATGACAAAGAATACAGAGTATTATCCTCATTAATTCATAGTATTAGTATCATTTAATTTGTGATTTCAATTATTTCAGGCTGGAAGACAACTTTGAAGATGTTCCTTATGGAGTGCAATTGATTCAACAAAAACAATATGTAATTAATACATAAATATGGCTTCTTATTTTTATAATTACTCGAAAATAAAAACATATTCTTCATCGATAGTACATCCATCGAAATGCAGGTCGTAATGAGTAACGGGATTGTCAACGTCAAGTTGACGGCCCCCTATGGTATGGTGACCAGCATAACATATAAAGGGAGTGACAATTTGCTTGAAGCCCAAAACAAGGAGAATAATAGAGGGTATGAATGTGTTTATATATGTGTGTCTATATGTATTTTAAAAAAATCGAATTTGAGTCGTAAACATATATCGATCCACAGGTACTGGGATATCGTTTGGACCCAGCAGAAAGGAGCTAAACCCGTCAGGGATATGTGAGTGCTGTAATATGTTCAAATTTAAGTCTCGGGTTGTAACACTTAAGTTCAAAAGAACTGAGCCTTAATAGTTTTTTTATGTTTGAAATATTTAATAATTTATGAGAAGTATTATTAATTTTATAAAAAAATCAATTCAGTTCTTTCAATTTCAGTCCAAAAGAACAGATTGTAACACTCCATACATAATGCAGGTTAGCCGGGACGAGTTATAAAGTCGTAGTTCAGAACGAATACATGACAGAAATCTCATTCACCAGAAGTTGGACAGTCGGGAGCACTGATGCTCCTTTAAACGTCGATAAAAGGTACTCATGAGCCCTTGTATATATATACCGACTGCTGATTTAAAAAATACACGACTACGATTGATCAGATTCGTGATGCTAAAAGACTCTCCCGGATTTTATTCGTACACCGTGCTTGAGAAATTGAAAGGATGGCCAGCTTTCGACATCCAAGAAGGAAGAGTCGTGTTCAAGCTTCAAGAAAACAAGTGAGTTGAAAAGAAGAAAAAAACATCGATAATCTTCGGTTATATGTATATATATGTCGGGTGTATAATTGAATCTCTTTGTAGGTTCCACTACATGGCTATGTCGGATGAGAGGCAACGGGTTATGCCAATGCCTGAGGATCGTGGTAGTGTGAAGGGTAAAGTGCTTGACTATCCAGAAGCTATCCTCTTGACGAACCCAACCGATCCCGGGCTCAAAGGCGAGGTAAATCTTGGTTCGATTCTTAATTGATTCAACAAATATTGTTCAATCACGTTAATAATATTTACCTTTGACCGTTGTTTGTAGGTGGATGATAAATACTTGTACTCGTGCGATAACAAAGACCGCAAGGTCCATGGTTGGGTGAGTTGTGATCCTCCGTTGGGGTTTTGGATGATAACGCCGAGCAATGAAGATCTAACCGGTGGGCCCTTCAAACAAGATCTTACTTCTCATGTCGGCCCCACTGTACTCTCTGTAAGCACATCAAATACATTCAAGCCGATAACAAAATTAGATCGTCGCAGCTATAACTAATAGTAACATTTTGTTTTTCGTTCCAAAAAGATGTTTATAAGCAGGCATTACGTGGGGGAAGATATAGATCTCAAGTTTGAGGAAGGGGAATACTGGAAGAAGGTTTTCGGCCCCGTTTTAGTTTATCTAAACACTGATGTTTCAGCTAAGGCCAATCCTTCTGTCCTTTGGGACGATGCCAAACTAAGGGTATTTAGATCATTTGCATTTTAATAATATAAATTCTATGGCGATGCCGATACTAATGTTTTTCGTTTCGTTTTGTTTGTAATTGATCAGATGCAGACGGAAGTAGATAGCTGGCCTTATAGTTTCCCAATCTCGGGAGAGTTTGTTAAGTCTAACCAAAGGGGAGCTGTAAAGGGCCAACTACTTGTTCATGACTGGTAAGAATTTTGACATTCGACAACCAAGTCCTTATATTCTTGAAAATTACAAAAAACCGCCCCATTTTCTAAAGGTTCAAGAATAAGAATGCTGTGCCCGGAGCCTCGGCTTATGTGGGATTGGCCCCGCCCGGAGCCGTCGGTTCATGGCAACTCGAAAACAAGGTATTACAAAAACCACCCCAAGTTTGAGATATTTCCAAAAACAGAGTTCTAATTGTGAGACAATACACTTCTTATGAATGAAAGAATAAATAAAAAAGTTGTTAGACAAAAGTTCGAAAGTTTTGGGGCTTTTTCGAAATTACTAAAACTTAAGGGGTGATTTTGAACTATTTCTGTTGGTCTCAGGGTTATCAATTCTGGACACAAACCGACACCAACGGTAATTTCTTGATCAAGAATGTTATACCAGGAACATACAGCTTGTTTGCATCCGTGCCTGGATACATTGGCGACTACAAACACGACGGTGACATCACCGTTGACCCCAGGTCAAACATTGTCGTGAGTAACGTTGTTTTCAATGCTCCGAGAGTGGGCCCCACCCTTTGGGAGATTGGGGTCCCAGATCGGACGGCTGCTGAATTCTTCATCCCTGATCCCAGCCCTTGGATCAAGATTCATCAATACCCAAGACCTGTCGAAAAGTATATATGTTTGTTAATTTTTGAAAACAGAATCAAGAACCTTATAATAGTACTAATTATTTATCGTTTACAGATTCAGACAATACGGTCTGTGGTCGCGTTACGCGGATTACTTCCCCAATGGTGACCTCGTTTACACGGTCGGGAAAAGCGACTACAGAAAAGACTGGTTTTTCGAGCACGGTACAAGGTACGTACGCGATAGATTTAGGTGATTAATTATTTGTTACAATGTTTATTAACATTATTATTGCACGTGTTCGTCAATGTCAGAAACATAGGATCTACGTCGACATGGCAAATCCTGTTCGACCTCAAAAATGTTACTAACAGCGCAAAATACACTCTCCAAATCGCACTCGCATCGGCTAACGGAGCCGAGTTGCAAGTATATACGCACGACACACTCTATTTTATTTAAGTTAGATTTTACGATCGTTACTAATAATTTTTTTTTTTCGTTTCCAAATTAAAGGTACGATTTAACAGTCGAAATTCAGCCCCGCATTTTACTAGCGGGCTGATAGGAAAGGACAATGCGTTAGCAAGGCATGGCATTCACGGGTTGTACCGTTTGTACAGCGTCAGGATTCCGGGCAGTCGACTTGTTGCTGGAACAAACACGATTTTCTTGACGCAGGCGAGGAGTCGCGGACGCTTCAGCGGAGTCATGTACGATTATATACGTCTCGAGGGGCCTGCTTCATAATATTAGTTGAAGCAAACCTTCTATATATATATATATTGTATACTCTATCTGTCCTATGTCTAATAAATAAGACAAATTGTATACAAAAATTATAAAAAACTAACTAAAATAAAATTTAATAGTTAAATTTTATTATAGTATACAAAAATTATGAAAAACTAACTGATAGTTCAATTTTATTCGGTGCATGTTGTCACATAATAGTTCATAAAACAGGCGCACATTGCTCATAAAACTCCTAAAAAAACAAGTAACACCCTAATTCTGAAAAATTGAAATCGAGAAGTGAATTCTGAATAATATAATTAAAAATTATATTTAAATATATCTAAATCAATTAATATATGAATTATATAGTAGTGAATGACTCAGTTGGTTGAACTCTTGTCTTTTAAGACAAATGAACAAGTCTCATCATCCAGGTACACAATATATTTTTTTGGTGAAATTTTGAATTTTTTCGATAAAATTAAATTAAATTTACTATATTTTTTGTGATTTAAGGAACTAAATTGAAACCAGACACTTTTAGTTGACTAAATCGGTCAAGTTGGTGCTTACATGGAAGATCTACGTGACGTTTGGTTAGGAAAAATAGTCCGAAAGAAGTCCAAGTGTGTTTTTTCGGCGAAAAATCTAATTTTTCGATCAAATTAGACTAAATTGACTCTATTTTGTGATTTAAGGGCACGCTAAATTAAAATTGACACTTTTTAATAGATCAAATCAGGACTTGACCAGTTTTGAGAGATCAACAAAAAAATTCTCTTTTTTCGTAGGATTACAATATGATTTCATTGGTTATTGAAATGACTAAATTGACCATATTTGACTTAAATAAAATAATTCAAAGTATTTTTTATACATATAGGCTTTTTTCCTTTTAGTACTACACATATCCACTTTCTCAATTTAGTTCCAAATATCACTGATTTGGTTTCAATTTAGTTCATTTGGACGGAAAAATTCAAAATTGATCGAAAATTGACCACGTGCATATCACGTGATGTCAACACTGACTCCACTACTAACTCAGCGCCACGTGTCATCACATCATTGGTCAATGACTTTAAAAAAAAACATAAATACATGTATTTTCCATAATAAAAGAAAATAAAAAAATATAAAAATACGTAATGAAATACAGAGAATTAAAATAAATGAAAAGAACAAGTTATATGCAGGGGAAGAAGAAGACGTTATTTTCGTTCGGATCGACACCTTGCTCCATGGCTACTCCGGCATACGGTTCGAAGTCTTAGAAGCCATCTCCAAATTACTCAGCCACAACGTCACCCCATGCCTCCCCCTCCGGGCACCATCACCTCCTCCGGCGACCGTTGGGCACCGTCCCCCAAAATCTGAGAAGATGAAAAACAACGGTGCAACCTCGAATATTCTAGAGACAACGCCCTCCGCGACGAGACCCACGTCCCTAGATGATTGGGATCGCTGGAAAAAAGTGCCACCAAAAAAGAGGGTCGGGCCGAAACCTCCGACCTGATATTCAGCGAATTTGGTCGAGAAATCTGGACTCGGCACTGAAAGATGAGGGAAAACATTACTTGCTTCAATTTTGGGGGAATGGGTGCAGCGCGCGAGTTAATATTCGTCGATTTGACGCAAATAATCGAACCCTAAAAAGCTCCATCGTAAATACGTTCGCCGCCGAGAAGCACTGTGATTCCCTCCCGACTACCGAAGAATTCGAAGGTGGAGCCCCGCCGAAGAGCACCGCTACAAGTCGTCGCTCCTACCCCAGGAGTTTCTCGAAGCACCTCTTCGCCTCTTAATCTGATGAACTTTTTATCCGCTCTCATCTTACAATAGATCGCCCACCCTCGACAAATCAGGTGGATCAGCGGCAACGTGAAGGCAGTGGTTCGTGATCCTCCCGATTGGATTCAGAGTTTGTGATCCGTTTTTCTGGGCCGAAAAAGATATAAATTGTATTAAAAAAACAGGATAATATTATTTTAATTATATGTATTTTTCATTTATTTTAATTCACTGTATTTCATTACGTATTTTTGTATTTTTTATTTTTTTTATTCTGAAAATAATGACGTGGCACGTATTTATGTATTTATTTTTTATTTATTTTCAAAAAAAATTGTTGACCAATGATGTGATGACACGTGGCACTGAGTCAACAATGTGATATTCACGTTGTCAGATTCCGATCAATTTTGAATTTTTCCGTCCAATAGGACAAAATTGAAATCAAATTCGTGATATTTGAGACTAAATTGAGAAAGCAGATGTGTATGGTACTAAAACGAAAAAAGCCTATATTTGTGGGACCAGTAAAATTTTTCTCTCTATATAAATAGGATTTGAAAAATCTTTAAATCAAAGTTGGTTTTACGATGTTCGACTGACTATTAAATTAAAAGGCTACGAAATGAAAATATAATAAAGTCTAAATTAATTAAAATTTTATTAAATTGAAAAAAGTACTCTTATAGTCCTTATTACATTCTACTCAGGCTGAACATGGGATGAGATGTGACGAGATTAGGGAAATTTCTTCCCATCCCGATAATTTATTTTCCGAATGGGATTGACATTTAAAAAATTCACTCCACATGTCTCAATCTCGTTTGAGTTCGGGTTGAGATTGAGACAGGATCGGGATGTCCCAAAATTTTCAAAAATATATATAAAAATTAACAATAAAATTAAAAATTAAAATAAAATTAAATCTTATTGAATTATAAAACAATTAAAATACAAATAAAATAAAAAATTTTAAGTTTTTAAGAGAAAAAAGTTTAATTATTCAATTTTAAAAACTTTTTACAATTTTTAAAAATAAGTATTTAAGTATTTTCAAAACAAATTATATAAAAAAATAATTTATTATGTGATTTGTGAAAATATATTAATTAAGTGATAAATTTAATTGAAAGTGTGATTAATATTTTGATATTATTAATTTATGTGAAAAAGACGTGATAGAACGAGATTGTGCCGATCCCGTCCCGTTCCATTATGAAAAAAATAAAACGGGCCGAGACGGGATTTAGGGGTGACTATTCGGTACGGAAGGGTACCCGCATCCGATTTTTTCGGGTACCCGTACCCTAAAAAGCAAAAATATTCATTCTAAAACCCGACCCTCTTTAGATAATCGGGTACCCAATACCCGGACCGAGTAATCGGGTACGGTAATCGGGTACCCAAAATTACCCTAAAATTTTAATTAACAAAAAATTAATAATAAAATTCAAATTTAATAGTTTATTTTCAAATAACCAACAAGCCAAAATTATCAATAAAAATTTAAAATTAAAATAAAAAACAAAGCAAAAATAATTAAAAACAATAAAAATATTATTTATTATATACTATAATGTTTTAGAAGTTTAATTAATATATGAATATATTTATTATTTTAATTTAAATAATTAATCGGGTATTTCGGGTATACCCGAACGGGTAATCGGGTACCCTAATACCCAATATTTTTAAAAATGAATCTCATATCCCGATATTTTACCCAAATTTAATGGGTACGGGTACCCGAAAACCCAAACGGGTGCGGGTATTTCGGTACAAACCGAATACCCGAACCCAAATAGTCACCCCTAACTGGATTGTCAATTTCAAAATTGATTTTGTGCCATCTCGCTAACTTTCGAGATGAGATCGGGACGAGATTTCGGGGCAAAATAAATTGTTCTTTTGGACTTAATTTCAGTCTAGTTCAGTTTAGTTTATATCGCTTAAGTTCAGTTCAGATGACTTCAGTTCAGCTCGATTAAGTTAATTTCAAAATAAATTAAAATAAAATAAATAAAGAATAATTTCAATCTATAATTTTAAACATACGATCTAATTACTGTGATAATATTATTAATATTTTTAAAAAAATATTTAAAAATTTATAAAAATTATTATTATTTAAAAAAAAAAAATTTAGTTCAGTTCAGATCATGGCCTATTAGAAGTAAAAGGCGCTCTGGTGAGATCTTCACGGACAGAAAAAGATTGCAGTCCGTTTGAGAATGATCGACTTACATTGCTTCTTGCCTTCTTCGGCCCGAACCGAGGAATCCCTTAGATATGATGCAAAATGGATCTTGTTCTATCTTTGATCAAAGATTTCTCTATGAAAAATACGAATCGGAGTTTGAAGAAGGGGAGGGGGAAGGAGCTCTTGACCCGCAACAGATCGGGGAGGATTTATTCAATCACATAGTTTGGGCGTTTCAGTTCATTTCATTTCAGATCAGATCGCTTGAGTTCAGTTAGCCGATTTGTCCAAAAAAACAGGTCCAAAGTGTTCCACTCCTACATTCTAAATTGAAAGATTTAATAATATGATTAATAAATTATTAGAGTAATTAATGTGTTCAGCAATGAGTAAAAAGTTGTAACAACCACGCGCACCATCCGTCCGGCTCGCCTTGTCCTCACCTTAGAACTTGATTTTGGATCTTTGCAATTCGACTTTGGACTTTTGACTCTAGTTGAGTCTCATGGGTTCAGACTAATTTAATAATTTTGATGACGAGTTGAACTATTTTTGGGTTCACAATGCACTTTAAGTTGGGCTGAAGGTTGAACAAGATTTTGAGCCAGCTGAAAAATACTAATTCACTTTTTTTTGTTATAAATGATTTTAAGTTTGATATTAATAAAATATTAATATGTAACAATAACAACAACAACAACAACGTCAAGAGTTATTTTGACCACTTGAATTGAGAATCAAGTACAAACTCAAGTCATTGCAATTGAATATATATTTTGTATTACATCAAAATATTGTATGAATTTTTCGACAAATTCATTATTTAATTTTAAAATTTTATGTAATTTTTATAGAGATTTATTTAATTTTTATTAAAAAATATATGTTAGTTAAATTATTCAATCTCACAATTTTTTTTTATCATTACAATTTAAATTAAGTTTTTTTTTTCATTCTTTGTTTTTAATTTTTTTTTATTTGGTTCAAATTAATATATTTTGTATATATAGCTATATAAGGATAGTGCAAAGTAAATTTTATAAAAAAAAACTGAAACTTTTTTAATAATAATAATAATAATAATAATAATAGAAGTAATTACTTACTTAAATAAAATAAAATTAACAAAATTGAAATTATATTTTAGTTCATAATTAAGCACAAAATCCTTACTACATATATATTAACTAAAATAGACTTTCCATCATTGCGAAAATAATCACTAAATCTGCAAATCCAGAGTAAAATCTTAGTTTAATTTAGAATACAATATACACGTTCAAACTTTGGCTGCAAGTTTTTTCACCTTGCAATTGTACCATGAATATAAAGAGATTATCTTCCATTTAATACATAGCATGACTTATTTTCGCAATATACGCAGTCCTCTCCGTAGCTCTATATAATCCGTCAAGTATTAGGTCAACTTGCCGGAAGCCGTCCCTTGTCTGGTATTATTATTATTATTATTATTATTATTATTATTATTATTTTATTATTTATTTACGTTGATGATCGATCATACAATATGCATGTGTTTGTGACATAGTTTTGATCATTATATGCAGAATTAGCATTGGATCAAGAATGAGAACGTCGCGGTGTAGGATTGTCTGGTGGCTCGGTGTGATCTCGCTCTTATTCGTTATTCGCTCGAATTCGCATGTTTTGGAGGGGTAATTAAATTTTGAATAAAAGTTTCATATATTTATTTGATATTAAAAAAATATCATTGTCTATGTCTCAAATAGATAGTCACATTTTTTTAATCATTTTTATAATCGATTGATTTTTTTGTTAAATCTTTTCTTTATAACAAATTGATTTTAAAGTGATTAGTGGAATTTCCCACATACTCGTGAGAGAGAATGTTTAATCATCAATTAGAATAACTTTGGCCACACATAATTAAGTTGGAAAACATGAACACCTATTGACCCAACTTTGAGATTAATTAATACTCCTATTAATAATGATCATTTGTGATTTCTCTTATTTCAGGATGGAAGAAAGAAACATTGAAGATGGTTATGGAGTGCAGTTGATTCAACAAAAACAACATGTAAAATACATGCATGATTCTTGTTCTACATAATTATCCCAAAAAACATTACATTTTTCGTTTAACCTCGTTTCATCAGAAAACAACCATTGATGTTAAAATAAACAAAAATATTTTTCGCAGGTCGTAATGAGCAACGGGATCGTCAACCTCACGTTGACGGTGCCCGATGGTATGGTGACGAGCATAACATATCAAGGGGGTGACAATTTGCTCGAAACCCAAAATACAGAGAACAACAGAGGGTATATATGTATTTTCTTTCATTGAATATATATAATTGAGTCGTAATTAACTCGTAAACATATATGGATCGACAGGTATTGGGATGTTGTTTGGAACAAGATAGGAGATGAACCGGCCTCGGATATGTGAGTATAAGGACATTCAAATTTCGAATTTAAGAATCGATAGGTTTGTAACTTAATTGGCCTAACAATAATGCATTTTGTTTTGCAGGTTCGTTGGGACGAGTTATAAAGTGATAGTGCAGAACGAAGACATGACAGAAATCTCATTCACCAGAAGTTGGACAGTTGGGAGCGCTGATGCTCCTTTAAACATCGATAAAAGATTCGTAATGCTAAGAGACTCTCCCGGATTTTATTCGTACACCGTGCTTGAGAAATTGAAAGGATGGCCAGCTTTCGACATCCAAGAAGGAAGAGTCGTCTTCAAGCTTCAAGAAAACAAGTGAGTTGAAAGAAAGAAAGAAAAAAACATTGATAATCTTTGGTTATATATATATATATATGTCGGGTATATAATTGAATTGAAATTGTAGGTTCCACTACATGGCTATGTCGGATGAGAGGCAACGGGTAATGCCAATGTCCGAGGATCGTGAAATTGAAAACGGTAACAGTAAAGGTCTTGCTTATAAAGAAGCTGTCCTCTTGACGAAACCAGCTGATTCCGAATTCAAAGGCGAGGTAACTCTTGGTTCGATTCTTGAGTCAACAATTGCTCAAACACGTTAATTATTTACCTTTGGCCGTTTTATTAGGTGGATGATAAATACTTGTACTCGTGCGATAATAAAGACCGCAAGGTCCATGGTTGGGTGAGTAGTGATCCTCCGTTAGGTTTTTGGATGATAACGCCGAGCAATGAAGATCTCACCGGTGGGCCCTTCAAACAAGATCTCACTTCTCATGTCGGCCCAATTGTGCTCTCGGTAAGTACATCATATACAATCAAGCCGATAACAAAATTAGATCGTCGCAGCTATAAATAATAGTAACATTTTGTTTTTCGTTCGAAAAAGATGTTTATCAGCAGGCATTACGTGGGGGAAGATATAGATCTAAAGTTTGAGGAAGGGGAATACTGGAAGAAGGTTTTCGGTCCCGTTTTTGTTTATCTAAACACTGATGTTTCAGCCAAGTCCAATCCTTCCGTCTTATGGGACGATGCCAAACTAAGGGTATTTAGATCATTTGCATTTTAATATAAATTCTTTGGATGTTTTTTCATTTGTTTTGTTTGTAATTGATCAGATGCAGAAGGAAGTAGCTAGCTGGCCGTATAGTTTCCCGGTCTCGGGAGAGTTTGTTAAGTCTAACCGAAGGGGAGCTGTAAAGGGCCAACTACTCGTTCATGACTGGTAAGTCCTTCGATTCTTGAAAATTATAAAAACCGCCCCGTTACATTTATCTGTTTTCAATAAAGGTACAAGACTAAGAATGCTGTGCCCGGAGCCTCGGCTTATGTGGGATTGGCCTCGCCCGGAGCCGTCGGCTCATGGCAACTCGAAAACAAGGTATTACAAAAACCACCCCAATGTTTCTGATATTTGCAAAAACAGAGTTCTAATATGTTGAGACATTACACTTCTTATGAATGAAAGAAGAAAGACAAAAGTTTGTTATTACAACTAAGACTTAAGGGGTGATTTTGTACATTTTATGTTCGTCTCAGGGTTACCAATTTTGGACGAAAACCGACAGCAACGGTTATTTCTTGATCAAGAATGTTATACCAGGAACATACAGCTTGTTTGCCTCTGTAGCCGGATACATTGGCGACTACAAACACGACCAAGACATTACCGTTGACCCCGGGTCAAACATTGTCGTGAGGAACGTTGTTTTCAATGCTCCGAGAGTGGGCCCCACTCTTTGGGAGATTGGGGTCCCAGATCGGACGGCTGCTGAATTCTTCATCCCTGATCCCAGCCCTTGGATCAAGATTCATCAGTACCCAAGACCTGTCGAAAAGTATGTTTGAATATATACTTTTTTTGATTCAAGACTCTAATATAGTGATTATATATCGTTTGCAGATTCAGACAGTACGGGCTGTGGTCCCGTTACGCGGATTACTTCCCCAAGGGTGACCTCGTTTACACGGTCGGGAAAAGCGACTACAGAAAAGACTGGTTTTTCGAGCACGTTACAAGGTACGTACACAATCGATTTAGGTGATCACGTGGTACAATGTTCATAATATTAACATTATTGCAATGTATGTGTTCTACATGATCAGAAACAAAGGAATCAATCTTTACGCATCAACCACATGGCAGATTCTGTTCGACCTCAAAAATGTTACTAATAGCGCAAAATACACTCTCCAAATCGCACTAGCATCGGCTAATGCAGCCGAGTTGCAAGTAAATTAACCCGACACACTCTATTTCAACCCCTTCTGTAAAAGTACTTATTTTTTCGATACTAATAATTTATTTTTTGTTTTTCCAAATTAAGGTACGATTTAATAGTCGAAATTCAGCGCCGCATTTTACTAGTGGTGTGATTGGAAAGGACAACGCGATAGCAAGGCATGGCATTCACGGGTTGTACCGTTTGTACGGCATCGGGGTTCCGGGAAGTCGACTTGTTGCCGGAACAAACACGATTTTCTTGACGCAGGCGAGGAGTCAGGGACTCTTCAACGGAGTCATGTACGATTATATACGTCTCGAGGGGCCTGCTTGATGATATTTTGTTGAAGCAAACCTTCTATATATAGTATTGTATATGTTTTTTACGTTGAAACATGTACTCTTATTACATTTTACAAAATTTAATGAGATGATTACGTTACATTTAATAAATTATTGGGGTAATTAGTGTCTTTAATGATGTTAGTGTGTAGTTCCTCCTAGTTCAACGTAAAGTAAGTTTACTCGGTTGAACTATTCATGTTAAGTGATTTTGTATGCTATGTAGGTTAATTTCTCTAAGTCTGCTAGGACTTGGTAGAGTTAGCTATGCATACTGTGAAAATGCACTTGGACCAGTGTTGGGATTTTCGCCACTACGTCGACAAAAAAACAATACAAAAACGAACGAGAAATAAACAAAGTAATAAAAACACGAGAATTATAGTGGTTCACCCATTAATGATGGACTACGTCGCTGCAGATCTCACTAGAATATCAATAATCGACTTCGGGGAGTTTACAAAGCATTATCGTGAACTCGTTTCTAGCTCATCTAGAAACCCACACAATAATCACTCTATTTGTAACCTCACGGTCTCGACTACTCTCAGAGATTCTATTGACTCACGGTGATGTGGATAATAAAATACATGTTTGAAAGATCTCTATTTATAAGGGTAGAAACATATAATACCCTAATCATAGGTAGGAGTCCAAATTGAAATTGTGTTATAAGCACTACAGTGTTGAGAACTGCAGTACTAGGTAGACCCGTAGTGTAATAAGCGTTGAGTCTATGTACTTTGATACTATGTCAACACAATATAGAGGTTTTTGAATGATATCAGTATATTCAAATGTATTTGAACACTTCAATCAAACATCTACAAGTCCTTACGGACTTATAGAAAGGTCACACGACCAAAAACAAGTATAGTAGTTCAAAGTCCTAGCGGCCTATGAACTTTCAGACTAAACAACAACACTTCGAACTCCTTCTAGCGAACTCGTTCTAAGTATACTACAGCAGAGTGAACTACCGGGGCTTTTTAGCGAAGTCCCTCGATTACAATATTTCTCTCTCTAGAAATTCCAATTCAAAAAGTGTTCAAGTCTAAAAACAATCTAGCGGCTATTTATAGACCTCGTGAATGAAACTCAATGGGCTTTCGGAAATTGCGCTTAATGGGTCGAGCCCAAAGCATCTTCTATGGAATCTCGAATATTCCAACACCGACATTGTTCTCGTTTCTTTGTCTCTCGCGAGCCTTCGAACCTTCGAACTTGGAGTGCATAACATCTCTTTAAATTTCCAACTGTGAGTTCGAAGTCCTCTAGCAAGGCCTTCTCACTCTTCGCGCTTCTGGCTTCATTGCCCTAACAAGATGAACTCCAGAGCTAACATCTACAGCACTCCTTCGGTGGACAGTGTCAAGGAGTTCGAACTCCTGTGGTCTTCGAACTCCAGGGACTAGAGACAGCCAGGCTTCCAAGTCCCATAGTGTATTTTGCATTTGCTTGAGGCTCGGACTTCCAAGTACTAGCATACTTAGAAATACTTAACCTACACAAATAACAAAATCACATAAGAATGAAGTTCATTCAAAAACCATGGTGTGAAGTTCAAGCTAGTTCAAGAGTCCGAAGACTCTATGTGAACGAGAGTGAACTACACACTAACACAAATCATAAAAGAACACAAGATCACATCTAGAATCTTCTCCAATAATTAATTTCCTAATTAATTATTCTTCAAATTTGACTCCACATCACAACAACCAGCATGGAGTTAGGTTGACTTGGAGGGCGTGCCAAGTGATGCAAGCGGAAGCTAATAACACACGATTAATACTCGTTGATTCTATGAATTTCGAGAATTAATTAAAATATCAAATTTTTGTTGATTTCGAAGAATACTGAAACCTGATAAAACCTCAAAATAAGAACCTTTTTATTTCATATCAAAACAAATATTCTATTGAATGAGAAAAGCAACATATAAATAATTACTAAAACCCTAATAAAATAAATTAAAATAAATAAAATAATCATAACTTGGAGAGGAAGACACAATCTTTGCCTTTTATATCTGCATCACCAAGCCAACACTACAACTGAGAGTTCGAAGTATCACGAGAAGACTTTGAACCATCGCTATCACCTTACCGGACGCGGAGAAAGCACGGGTAGACGTAGAGCTGGGGGAAGACCTGCTAAGGGATGAAGCCAACTACGAGTGGAGCCCGTTGGTGTTAGACTTTGCTAAAAGGATTCAAGGTCAAAGAGAAACTACAAGTAAACCTACTTTGCATGCAAAGAGCTTGAAGCGCGAAAGCACGTTGGTGTTAGAACTCGTAGAGCTGCGTACGAAAATTGGAATCTCGAATATTCCATGAAGATGCTTTGAGTTCGGCCCATTAAGCGCAATTTTTGGAAACCCTAATCTATTAAGTCTATAAATAGTCGCTAGATTATTTCATTCTTCCTCACTTGAATTCTGAAATTTTCTAGAGAGAAATATTGTAAGGTCGAGAGTCTTTGCTAGAAAGCTATGAATATACCCTCTGTTTAGACTTCATAGGAAGCTTTGCTAGAATAGTTCTTCGTAGTCTTAGTTTTGGGTCGTGTGATATTTTTACAATATTCGCTAGAATTTTGTAAATGTTTTGTAAGTAATTGTGCTCGCAGCAAGTTCAATACAAAAATACTTTTCAAATCTCCAATTGTGTAAGTATTGTAAAGTACAATTACTAAAGTACAATTTACACAATTTCATTTAACAATGTGTAAAATCATGCACCATTAACGATAACGCGCACCATTCAGCTGGCTCGCCTCGTCCTCGGCTTAGGACTTGATTTTGGATATTGGCAATTCGACTTTAATAATTTTGCTTGAAAACAGTAGTCTTAGTATTTATTTATGCAAATTTTAGTTTAATACACTAAAAACTCCATACTGCTGTTGGAGAGAAAAAATAGTACTCATTATATAGAATTTTACAAAATAAAATTAATTTCTTCTTATAAAAAATAATATAAATATAAAAATAACATACCTTGTATATTATCTATTTTTAAATTCACATTACCAATTTAATAGTTTTAACTATACGTGTAAAAATTGTGTTTAACATATACATTGAATAAAATACTAATTGATCTAAGCACTATAAACTTAGACCATATATAATATATGTTATTGATTTTAATAAATATTTTAAGTATCATAAACATGTTATTGATTTTGATAAATAAAAATATATGAATTATGACAATGAAGAGTTTATTCTTATTTATAACTAGTCGGACATCAACAATAATAATAATATTTAAATTGATTGAAACTTCAAATATTTATCATATAATATTTAAAATTGTAATTTTTGTTGACATTGATTAAGTCGTTTTTAGTACGGCGAAAACCAAATAAAAATATTTCAAACTTATTGTCGAAGCAATTCGCCCGAGTCGATCTCTCGAGGAACACTACTATTAGGACTCGTATTAATGTTCAAGTGGTTACAATAGAAATGAGAAAGGAGTATAGCATAATGCGAAGTTGGGTGATTTTTGTTTTTAAACTAAATTAACTAAAAATACGAAATAAATAAAAACCAAAATCAAGCAAAAGAACAATGACGAGATGTGATAAATATAGAGAAAGGACTAGGATTTCGGGTTCATCAAACATGAATGTCGGGTTGTCAATTTACGAAATACAAATTTCCTAAAACGTCCGTCTCATGTAGATTTTAGTGTATTCGATTAACCTAGGTCATGTACTTGCTCCTAAGCCTCATACAATTATTTGAAATCAAGTTAAGCATTTAATCGAACACCTTATGTGCGTGTGTAAATATCAAGCCCTAGTTCATGTTCAATTCCCCCTAATCCTAGTTTGTTGCTTAGCTACTCATGATCATGTTGAAATTAATAACTATGTTGTGAGAATTCGGAATAAGAACAAGAAATTACTAACCAAAAATAGAAAGCAATAAAACAATCGAAAAAGAAACAAAGATGGAAAACAAAAATAACTTACTAATTACTTGTTCAAGATCAAAGTAAAAATCGGTGCTAATCTCCGTTGGATCCACAAATCGAAAGCTAGAAAAACAATGTCCGAAACCTAAGGAAAACAAGTCTCAAGTCCTCTTTAATCACCCAATAACTCACGTATATGAAGTGTCCTCAAAATATGCTCGAAAACCTATTTTTAAACGAGCTGGTCGCGATTCTGACTTTCAGCGCTCGCTGTCGGGCGACTGTCACATGTCGGCCGCCGTCCATCAGCTGTCGGCCGACGGAAAATCTATGTCGGCCGACACTTCGTCTTCGTTCGCTGGATTTTCCTTCGAGCGAAGACTCAATTCTATGCTCAAGTCCAATTTGACGCTCTAAACTCCATGTTGTCGCCCGACAGGTCTTCGGTGTCGGCCGAAAATCAAATGTCGGCCGACGGGCTCGTAGTGCAATTTGACTGTTGGCCGACAGCAGTGAAATTTCGCTCGAAAAAATCCTCTTTCGACCACTTTTTCGCCTGGATGCTTGCACAATCAACAAAACATCAAACCTACCAAGAATAATGAGAATGACACGCAACACTACACCAAATGACACAAGACGACACAAAATAGCATTAAAAAAATAGCACAAAAACATGTAAATCAGACATTTTTTATATTTGAATATATATTTTGTATTACCCTCAAAATATTGTATGATTTTTTAAATTCATTATTTAATTTTAAAATTTTATGTAATTTTTATAGATATTTATTTAATTTTTATTAAAAAATATTTGTTAGCAAATTTATTCAATGATATATCACAGTTTTTTTTATCATTACAATTTAATTTAAGTATTTTGTTTTTGTTATAAACTCAATAGAAATTGAGAGAGAATAATAGAGTATAAAGAGAGATAATATAAGAGAAGAATTGAATTGTTCTTTCATTCATATGGGGAGACCCTTTTATATAGGATACAAAGTAGGGTTTCTGTCTTGTTCACCAAGAAATGGTAAACTAGTCATTCACTAATTAATAATATTCATAACACTCCCCCTTGAATGACTATTTACAGGATTGCTGCCTCGTTAAAACCTTGTCAGAAAAATCCAGTGGGATAAAACCTCGACGAAGGAAAAAGAGTACAGCTTTCTCCCCCTGATTGTAATCACCGAAAATCTTTGACTTCTTGAAAGTAGTTATTGGTGATCAATCAATCTCATAAAAACCTGTAACTAATAAAATCATATAGGAAAAACTTAGTTATTCAAATATACATTTTCGTCTTCAGGACACAACCTTCGAATTGTCGAGTTTCACATTCATTTATATTATTGTATATTTTTCGTCCTTCTGGGACATGCCTTTACCAGAAATCTATATTAACTAGAGCATTCGCAATTCCTATAATCGGACGGTAACTCTTCTAGAGTATATTAAATGCGTCTACTGTTAAATATAAATTTCTTGACAAATGAAGCGAACTTCAATTCACAATCATTTGAACTTCAGGTTCAATATCTCAATTTATCTCGCAAACAAACTCATATAGAACATTCTGATGTCCTCATTAATTATTATCGAGTGATGTACATATCTCGTTAAAAACCTCGTTATAAAACCCTGTAGGAAAAAATACTCGAGGAAAAGAGTACATGACATTCACATTTATATTGTGGTAATTGTCTCATAAAAACCTTTAACTAAGAAAACCCTGTGGGAAAAACTTAGTAGAGGGAAAAAGAGTGCAATCACTGGTCTTCGGGACCCTGTCTTCAATATCATTTGTGTCCATAATGAGATATGTAATATGATATTGTACATGTTCTGATTTTCATTTCCTTTCATTTCAGGAATCTTAAAATCCATCCAGGATTTTCATGTATGCATCATTCAATGCATATATTTATTTTTGTTGTTGTCATAATTATTAGGTAGCAAAACTTAATGTCATCCTTTAAAATATTTGATTAACATTGAGTTTCTGCGAAAAACTCTTGAGCAACTAATCTCGCTTTTATATCTCACCACATCATTATTCTTTTTTCGTACGAACACCCACGTATATCCTTCTGTGATAATATTTTGAGTTGTGTACTATAGAGTTACAATATCTCTTTATTTAGCGAGTCATGCTCAACCTATCGAATAATATCAAATCATGATTTTCTTCCAGAACAATCAATATAATATTTTAAGGGAGTATATGTTCTTCAGGAACATTAAATTTAATTTAATTGATATATTAAAAATAATTGATTTGATAATATTTCAGAAATATCAAATTTTCATGAGGATTCAAACTCATGTGGCTATCCCAATACTCAAGCAAATAACCACCGGGCTATTCAACAAGTTTTGGATTAACTTTTCCTAAAGTTTCACCCACTTTGGAATTCGGGAAGTCTCTTAATTGATTCATGGGTCGAGTTCGCACATACATGACTTGGTCACGAAAAACTCGCACGATATTCTTCAGGAACATTTAATTTGATATTTCTTCAGGAATATCATATCATGTTCTTCACGAACATTTAGTTTTGATATTTTTTCGGGAATATCATATCATGTTATTTAGGAACGTTTCCTTTTGATATTTCTTCAGGAATATCATATCACAATGTTCTTCAGGAACATTAAAATTTTAATTATTTTACTAGGCATAATTAATTTGATATTATTTCAAGAATATCATATTATAATGTTCTTCGGGAACATATGATATTACTTCAGGAATATCATATTGTAATGTTCTTCAGGAACATATACTTTTGTGAAGAAGAGGAGAAGAAGTAGACATATTTATAATTATTAATGAATATAAACAAAAATATAAATTCTTGCCTTGGAGTTCGGATCTTGGATAAGTAGAACTTCGATGAAGAACGCGGTTGAGCTTTCGTGCTGATAACGTGTTATAAACTCAATAGAAATTGAGAGAGAATAATAGAGTATAAAGAGAGACAATATAAGAGAAGAATTGAATTGTTCTTTGGGAGACCCTTTACATAAGATACAAAGTAGGGTTTCTATCTTGTTCACCAAGAAAGGGTAAATTAGTCATTCACTAATTAATAATACTCATGACAATTTTTCATTTTTTATTTTTATTTTTTATAATGTTTAAATTAATATATTTTGTATATATAAGAGTAAAGTAATTTTTATAAAAAAAAAAAGCCTAAAACTTTTTTAATAATAATAATAATAATAATAATAATAATAATAATAATAATAATAATAATAATAATAATAATAATCATAATAATAACAGAAGTAATTACTTACTTAAATAAAATAAAAGGTGATTTTCTTTATAGGGTAAATTTAATAGTTAGTAAGTAATTGGTTATTAATTTTTCTAAATTATAAATTTGTGTAATATTTCAAAATTATCATTGTTTATTATATATGGGGAAGTAGTAATTAGTATTTTCAAAATGTACTTTTTTATAATTATAAAATCAACACTACCCTTATTAATTAAAAACATTAATAAAAACTATCCTTATTTAAAAAATGTATTTTATTAAGATTTGAATATAAATTAATAAACCAGACAACCCTTTTTTTAAATGAATGTAAAATAAAATTAACAAAATTTAAATTATATTTTAGTTCATAATTATGCACAAAATCCTTACTACATATATTTATATTATATTTTAACTAAAATAGACTTTCCATCATTGGGAAAATAATCACTAAATCTGCAAATCCAGAGTAAAATCTTACTTTAATTTAGAATACAGTATACCAAGAATATAATTTGGGTTGACATCAATGTAATTTTCACCTTGCAATGTGTACGCATGTATGTACCATGAATATTAAGAGATTATCTTCCATTTAATTCATTGCATGACTTATTTTCGCAATATTTCATTAATGAATCTATGTTGCATAGAATATGTAATTAGTCCATCTCACTAGCTGTATATAATCCGTCAATTATCATGTCAACTTGCCGGAAGCCATCCTTTGTCTCTTGTATTTTTTTTATTATTTATTTACGTTGAAGCGATTTAAGTTGTTGATCGATCATACATATATGCATATGTGTTTCTGACATAGTTTTGATCATTATATGCAGAATTAGCTTTGGATCAAGAATGAGAACATCGCGGTGTAGGATCGTCTGGTGGCTCGGTGTGATCTCGCTCCTATTCGTTCTTCGTTCCAACTCGCATGTTTTGGAGGGGTAATTTGTCTAGTGTAAATTTTGAATAAAAGTTTCATATATTTATTTCATATTAAAAAAATATTATTGTCACTATCACATTTTTTTTATTTTTTATTTATAATCAATTGATTTTTCTGTTAAATCTTTTTTTTTATATATAACAAATTGATTTAAAAATGAATTAAGGTTCTCACCTTCTCACACAGCCGCTCGTTCTAATTTTGTTCTAATTTTGTGTTAATAACACCTTCAAATATCCTATTAAAGTCATAAGTTAATTCAACTTATATGTGGGTCGTTTAATGTTCTTTCTTTCGATCGAAAACTCCTCCGATTTTTTCGAGTAATTCCGGAGAATTTCTTAACATTTTTTCACTTTAAAATACGATTTTACTCATACTTTATCCATTTACGGAGTACTTTTTTAACTCTACTTATTTTAAACTCTACTTGCAACTTAAAAATAAATTTTTACCTTTTACTTTTTAATCAAAAAATAAAAAATTACGGAGTAACATTTTTTTTTAATACTGCCAAAAAAAAGTATTGCATATCTTGTGAACTAGATTGAGTATCTCACATCAATTAAAAGAAGATTTTGGGCCCACGTATAATTAAGTTGAACAAAATTAACAGCTTAAGGTTTAATTTGTAATTGACCAAACTTTGAGATTAATTAATATTAATTATCATTTGTCATTTCTCTTATTTCAGGCTGGAAGAAGAAAACTTTGAAGATGGTTATGGAGTGCAGTTGATTCAACAAAAACAACATGTAAAATACATGCACGACTCTTGTTCTATATAATTATCCCAAGAAACACCACATTTTTCGTCGAACCTCGGTTCATTAGAAAATAACCATATATCGAAACATCACGTTGTTAAAATAAACAAAAAATGTTTTTCGCAGGTCGTAATGAGCAACGGGATCGTCAACCTCACGTTGACGGCGCCCGATGGTATGGTGACCAGCATAACATATAGAGGGGGCGACAATTTGCTTGAAACCCAAAATACAGAGAACAATAGAGGGTATATATGTATTTTAAAATATCGATCACGCTCTTTCATTGAATATAATTGAGTCGTAACTCGTAAGCATACATCGATCGACAGGTACTGGGATGTTGTTTGGAACAAGATAGGAGATGAACCGGGCCCGGATATGTGAGTATAAGGTCGACTTTCAAATTTCAAATTTAAGAATCGATCGGGTTGTAACTTAATTGGCCTAACAACAATGTATTTTGTTTTGCAGGTTCATCGGGACGAGTTATAAAGTTATTGTGCATAACAAATACATGACAGAAATCTCATTCACCAGGAGTTGGAAAGCAGGGAGCGCAGATGCTCCTTTAAACGTCGATAAAAGGTACTCATGGGCCGTTGTTTAATTCTGTTGTCTATTTTAGGGTGTTTCTGAAAGATGTTTAGATGCTTGGATAAAATATTGAATCCAATAATATGTTCATGTATATATATACCAACTGCTGATTTTCAAAATACACGAATCAGATTCGTGATGCTAAGAGACTCTCCCGGATTTTATTCGTACACTGTGCTTGAGAAATTGAAAGGATGGCCAGCTTTCGACATCCAAGAAGGAAGAGTCGTCTTCAAGCTTCAAGAAAAAAAGTGAGTTGAAAGAAAGAAAGAAAAAAACATCGATAATCTTTGGTTATAATTTCTGCGTTAAATGAATTGAAATTGCAGGTTCCATTACATGGCTATGTCGGATGAGAGGCAACGGGTTATGCCAATGCCTGAGGATCGTGGTAGTGTGAAGGGTAAAGTGCTTGACTATCCAGAAGCTATCCTCTTGACGAACCCAGCCGATCCCGGGCTCAAAGGCGAGGTAAATCTTGGTTCGATTCTTAATTGAGTCAACAAATATTGTTCAATCACGTTAATAATATTTACCTTTGACCGTTTGTTGTAGGTGGATGATAAATACTTGTACTCGTGCGATAACAAAGACCGCAAGGTCCATGGTTGGGTGAGTTGTGATCCTCCGTTGGGGTTTTGGATGATAACGCCGAGCAATGAAGATCTAACCGGTGGGCCCTTCAAACAAGATCTCACTTCTCATGTCGGCCCAATTGTACTCTCTGTAAGTAACTAACAATCCAGCCGATAAAACATTATTTCGTCGAAGCAACAACTAATAACAACATTTTTTTTTTATTCGAAAAAAAAGATGTTTATCAGCAGACATTACGTGGGGGAAGATATAGATCTAAAGTTTGAGGAAGGGGAATACTGGAAGAAGGTTTTCGGCCCCGTTTTTGTTTACCTAAACACTGATGTTTCAGCTAAGGCCAATCCTTCCATCCTTTGGGACGATGCCAAACTAAGGGTATTTAGATCATTTGCATTTTAATACTATAAATTATTGCCGATGCTAATGTTTTTCCGTTTGTTTTGTTTGTAATTGATCAGATGCAGAAGGAAGTAGATAGCTGGCCGTATAATTTCCCGGTCTCGAGAGAGTTTGTTAAGTCTAACCGAAGGGGAGCTGTAAAGGGCAAACTACTTGTTCATGACTGGTAAGAATTTTGATACTTTCGACAACGAAGTCCTTCGATTCTTGAAAATTATAACAACTGCCCCGTTACATTTATCTGTTTTCAATAAAGGTACAAGACTAAGAATGCTGTACCCGGAGCCTCGGCTTATGTGGGATTGGCCCCGCCCGGAGCCGTCGGTTCATGGCAACTGGAAAACAAGGTATTGCAAAAACCATTCCAAGCTTTCAGATATTTGCAAAAACAGAGTTCTAATTGTGAGACAATACACTTCTTATTGAATGAAAGAAGAAAGACAAAAGTTTGAAAGTTTTGTGGTTCTCTTTGTAATTACTAAGGAGAATAAAATTATTTTGGTCCCACAAAGAAAGAAGCCTCATTTTGGATTTAATCCCATTTTTTTTTTCACTTTCTCAATTTGATCCTGTATTTTTCAGAATTTGACCAATTTAGTGTTTTTTACAAAAAAAAATCAAAATTGACTAGAAATTGGTTGACTGATATACAAGTGTCATTTGATTTATGATGAAATAAAAAAAAAAAAGTTCAGTCAATGTATTATTGGTCAGTACTATTGGGCCGTGGCAAATTATGTGGAAATTTTCTTTTTTTATATGTACTGACCAATAATATATTGACAAGTAAACTACTTTTTTAATTACATCCCCAAATCAAATGGCACGTGTACTACATTCAATCAATTTCCGGTCAATTTTAATTTTTTGTCTGAAAAGGGGCTAAATTGGCCAAATTCTAAGACTTAAGGGGTGATTATGTACATTTTATGTTCGTCTCAGGGTTACCAATTCTGGACGAAAACCGACAGCAAAGGTAATTTCTTGATCAAGAATGTTATACCAGGAACATACAGCTTGTTTGCCTCTGTAGCCGGATACATTGGTGACTACAAACACGACGGTGACATCACCGTTGACCCCAGGTCAAACATTGTCGTGAGGAACGTTGTTTTCAATGCTCCGAGAGTGGGCCCCACTCTTTGGGAGATTGGGATTCCGGATCGAACGGCTGCTGAATTCTTCATTCCTGATCCCAGCCCTTGGATCAAGATTCATCAGTACCCGAGACCTGTCGAAAAGTATGTTTGTTAATTAAATTTTGAAAACAGATTGATCAAGAGTACTCTAATATAGTGATTATTTATCGTTTACAGATTCAGACAATACGGCTTGTGGTCGCGTTACGCGGATTACTTCCCCAAGGGTGACCTCGTTTACACGGTCGGGAAAAGCGACTACAGAAAAGACTGGTTTTTCGAGCACGGTACAAGGTACGTACTCGATCGATTTCATATTAACATTATTGCATTTAACTATGTTTTCAACATGAATCAGAAACAAAGGAATAGATCTTTACGCATCAACCACATGGCAAATTCTGTTCGACCTGAAAAATGTCAATAATAGCGCAAAATACACTCTCCAGATCGCACTCGCATCGGCTAACGGAGCAGAGTTGCAAGTAAACCCGACACACTCTATTCCAACCCCCTTTTGTAGAACTACTTATTTTTTTCGATACTAATAATTTATTTTTAATTTGCTTCGTCTCCAAAGGTACGATTTAACAAACGAAATTCATGGCCGGATTTTACTACCGGGCTGATAGGAAAGGACAACGCGTTAGCAAGGCATGGCATTCACGGGTTGTACCGTTTGTACAGCGTCAGGGTTCCGGGCAGTCGACTTGTCGCCGGAAAAAATACGATTTTCTTGACGCAGGCGAGGAGTCACGGATGCTTCAGCGGAGTCATGTACGATTATATACGCCTTGAGGGGCCGGTCCGATATTATTGAAGCAAACCTTCTATATATGTTTTTATTAATGTAATACTCCCTTGATTTTAGGGGTGTCAATGGGTCGTGTTGGGTCGGGTTCGTGTCGTGTCAAAGGTATTTGCGGGTGACAAAACATAAACCCAAACTCAACCCATTTAATAATCGTGTCGAAAAATTAAACCCAAACCCAACCTATTTATAAACGGGTTACCCATTTATAACCCGTTTTCAACCCGTTTAACCCATTTAATTTTAAAATTAAAATTTTATAATTTTTAATAAATAAAAATATTAAAAAATAATTTAATTTCTAAAATAATGACATATATAATGTAAACCTAATTGTAAGAAAAAGAGAATTAATCGATTTTTGTGAACAAATAATATATTAATATTATTTATTTAATAAATAATGTATTATTATAATATAATAATTAAAATTAATTTAATAAATGGGTTAAACGGGTTAATTTCGAGTTCGCAGGTCGACTCGCGGTTGACCCATTTAATAAATGAGTCATGGCGGGTTGACCCGCCGTTGACCCGCTTTTTAATCGTGCGGGTTCAACCCGCTTTATTTCGTGCGGGTTTCGAGTCGTGTTATCGGGTCGTGTCCAAATTTACAGGCCTACTTGATTTAAACTAAAGAAATTACATGTGTGTGTTTAAGTATTAGCCATTTATAATAGAAATTGTACTATCATTATTATTTTTTAACTATAAATAAATTTGTTGAAATATATGTATATTAAATATATATAATTTGATAGATTAGTAGTGAAATGAGAAGGGTTAGTAGAGTACTGTATGTTAAGAGTTGTCCTATGCAATTAGGATGTTAAGAGTAGTACCAAATAAGGTGGAGATTTGTTGAAATGTACACAAAATTCCAATTTCGGGTGAAAATCGACAAAAACGAGCTTCCAATTTCGGGTGAAAATCGACAAAAACGAGCTCAGGGACATTTTGATAATTTTCAGGAAATTTGAATTTCCCGCAGACTTAAAACGGCGTCGTTTTGAAGCTTATTTGGCCGTGGGTGTACGGGTCTAGGGCAAATGATTTCTCACTCGATTCTTCACCATTTTGCATGATTCTTACGTAGTTGTGGTCCCTGCCAGCTCATCTACAAGATGCACAAGGAATTGGATCGATTGATCAAACGACTGTGATTTGCGAGACAGTTGCAGGTCGACGGTTTGGATGATGAAATCGATTTTGTGCATTTTCATTTTAGTATATAATCGCGAGTGTTAGCGATGGATATGCAACAAGTGAACTAGAGAGAACATTGTGTAATCATTCATTTGCTTCGTATAATCTCAGAACTACCCTCCCCTCCACCGTGCACGTAAGTTGCCTTTTCAGCGGTCGAAGCACGTAAAATCATCGTGTTCTTTCCGTTTGTGCAGTGTGTGTTCTATATACTCCATACAAATTTTGTGTGAGGCGAATGTGAGAGGAAATCCATTCGATCGCGTTTTCGATATTTGTGTTCGATTTTTTGGTTTGAGCTTGAGATCAATTCTCACCTGAGCTTCGGTTTATTTTTTGCTTGATTCTCAACGGTTAGTATAAATATCATATTTAATTATTTTAAGTATTTGTATTTTTTAGTACTGCCTTTTAAATTATTTTGTCATCATTATTTAACACCAGTATCACAACTTTTGAAATATAAAACCACGTTATTAAATAAAGATTCGCTATTATTGCATAAATATTTGAAATAAGTGAGTTTTGAATCCAAACTCATGACCAAATCAAACAAATACTTACCAATAATGAATACCATTAAAATTCAAAATTTTGCATTCATCGCGCAATTATAATTGACTTTGATTTTTTTTATGTAATAGTTGATTAATGTGGGTTGGCACAAAAAGATACAGTACATACCTTTATATGACGTGTTCAGACACCACGATATAAAAAAATATTTTTAAATTTTTTTATCGAAGAAATAAAAAATAATTATACATTTTTAAATTAATGAAATTAGATATTTTTGAATGATATCTTGGAACAAAATTAATACATTTTCTATTCAAAATATAAATTATTTTACACTTATACATAAATAATAGGGAATATACAAAAAAATACTTTATCTTGCAATATTTCATTAATTACTATAAATTTTAAATCAAACAATATTAAAATAATCAGTAATTACAAAATCAAATTTAAGAATTATAATTTGAGAAACACAAAAAGGCTTTAATTCAAAGAGTTTAAACTAAACATAAGTAAAAATTGAAAGATGGATACATTAATCTCGTATAATTCAAATTTGATTTGTCGTACAACGCGCGCGTAGGTGATCAAACAAGCGAAGAGTGGAAATTTTTGATTGGTTTACTTGTCAAAATAGATTTCTTGTTTTATACTAGTTTATATATATATATATA
>JACOMQ010001748.1:0-27609 GCA_014843705.1 Euphrasia arctica
AAAAATGTAAAAATATTTACTTTTGGTAAAAATGAATTTTAATTAATATTTTCGAAAAACGTGTTTTTATTATAAAATTAATATATTTATATTAAATAATTAAAATATAAAAAATTAAAAAAAAAAATATTAAGGTATGTTATTTGTCACATCGATGCGACTGCATCGATGTGCAAATAGCATTTGTGCCATTACAACGCACCACCAAAGAGTAGCCCAGGCCTATATAGGATATCCCTCATAAAACCCAGTAGCTGTTTTAGGCCCATAAGAATAACCCATAGACCTCTGCTAAAAAAACTCTGAAAATGTGCAGAGAGAGAAACAAGAGAATATCTGCAGAGAGTTTCCCTTTTCTTGCTTTAAATAATAATTAAAAAAAAGAATTATCTGAAACTGCAATTCGGCATTATCTTTCATTTCATTTTCAATTTTGAAATGGGAAAAATAATTACACCTTTTTTTTACAAGTATACTAGTATTATTTATAAAAATATCTTCTCCCATTTTCACCCTTGCCCATAAATGACATTTACTGCTGCGCCCAACTCCAAGAACAGGAATTGACATCTGTTTTCGTGGTTGTATGTATGTATAGTGTATGTATATATTAGAGTACAAATAAACAATTGCAGAAAGCCAGAAACCAAAACTAAAAAACAATCTTTTTTTATTTTTCTTTGTGGGTCTTCCGAAAATCTCTCTCCCGTTTTTGAATTTTTATTCTTGGTAACTTCAACGGCAACGTAAGCTATAATAAAAACAATACTATAGCTTCTTCTTCAATCCACAGGTTTTGAGGAATTTTTTTATTTTCTTTTTTTTCAAAGTTGTCATTTGTCCACCTTGTTTCTTACAAGGGCTATGCGTGGAGTATGGTAGTAAGTGAAAGAAATGTTATTTTATCTTCCCGAATTCCAAGGTTCTTTATTTTTTCTTTTTCATTTTCATTATCTGCATTCCATTTTTGTGTTGAGCTTCTCAGGTGAAAATGGCGACCAGTGAGATTTTCAACTTTTGGGGGTGTGGTTTTTCCTGAGAAAATAAGGTGATACATTGCGCTGGAACTTTTGTACCCTTTTTGTTTTTTTGATGTGCCATTTGGGGAAAAGATATTTAAAAACGCTTATTGCGAAGTTTCATATCTATTTTGTTTCTCCTGTTTCATTGTTAGTTATCTCCTTCAATTTTCCTGATATTCACCTGCTTAGAATTTTTCCTTGAAAGATTGAATCTTGTTGTTGTATCTACAGAATTTTGTGCTGTAGGGTGTCACCAAACAAGGGGATGTCTTAGTTTTTTCGAAGTTTTATCAGCTTGGCGTTTCCATTTTGTTTGGTTGCTTTCTTCCGCAGTTGGGCTCGGTGGACAGTTAATTTTTCCGTCGAAAGTAATGGACGGGCGGCGTCATTCGGTTGATGTCCCCATTTCAAGAACCCTCATAGCCCTCAGGAGAGTCAGGTCCCTTCGCGACCCCTCTACCAACTCCCTGACCCAATTACCCGCATTGTCCGACAGTCTAAATTGGGAAACAAATTCCAATAACGCCATCACATTAGGATTCAACAAGAGCTTCCAAGAATGGGGAGCCTCAAACCGGTATGCCGACACTGACCAACACATGAGTGGTAACGAATCGTATTACGGCTCGAGGCATCTTAACTCGGAACATCATGATAAAGGGGAGCCAAATTGCAATGCCCGACAAATGAAGCTCGATGGGTTGTCTGGAGTGACAGGTGGGGCCGACCTGAGCCTTTCTGGAAGCCCACGCTTTTCGAACGTTAGTTTTACTGGACATTGTCATCAAGGGTGTGGGATCAGCCACTGCTGGTCGAAACCAAGAAAATTCGGAGATGATGTTGAAAAGCAGCACCTTTTGATGACTGGAGAAAGTTGTCTTCGAAACCTCTGCGATAAATTTGCGCCTAAATCATTTAGTGAGCTGGTCGGTCAGACTACTGTAGCAACATCTCTATTGAATGCAATCTCAAAAAGGCAGATAAGTCGGTTATATCTTTTCCATGGGCCCCGCGGCACTGGAAAAACGTCCACCTCGAGAATATTTGCCGCTGCATTAAACTGCCTCTCTCCCGATTTTCACAAGCCGTGTGGCCTCTGCTCAGAATGCGATTCATTTTTCGCCGGGCAGAGCAGGGACGTGACGGAGTTAGATGCATTGAGTGTTAACAAGACAGGAAAGTGTAAATCGCTCTTGAAGGGCTTGTGGGCCTCGCCGATCAACTCGCGGTTCAAGATTTGTTTGATCGACGAGTGCCACCTGTTGCACCGGGAGACGTGGGAGGTTATATTGAGTGGCCTTGGTAAGGAGATTCTGAGGAACGTGGTTTTTATTATGGCGACTCAGGATCTCGATAGGATTCCGAGTAGTGTTGTGTCGAGGTCTCAGCAGCTCCGATTTCACAGTGTCCCGGAGGGTGATATGGTTAGGCGGTTGGAGGAAATGTGTGTTCGGGAAGGGATTGACTTTGAGGAGGAAGCTTTGACTTTCATAGCGAGTAGGTCGGATGGTTCGGTTAGGGATGCGGAGATGATGCTTGATCAGATGAGTTTGCTTGGGAAGAAGATAACTGTGTCCTTGGTTTATGAAGTTGTAAGTACATTTTTTCCTTTTTCTGGTTGTGTCTTGTGTGTGATAGTTATGAACCATACTCAGAGATTACTTTGCAAAAGAGATAAAAAAAAAAAAAAACAGGGATGTATTTGTAATTATGAAAGATAACTGGAGCTTTTTGTAATAAAGCTTAACCGTAAGGGCATTTTTGTGTTTTTACTAATCTTGGTTTTTGTTTATAATCTTAGTGCAAGATAATTACTTCAGTATTTTTGCCATACACCCTAATGAAGAGGTAAGCTATAGAGGGCAACTTCAGTTGTTTGTAGTTAAGCTAAACCTATGGGATTTTTTGTAATTATCCATATTTCTTAAACTTCATTTAGCATGCAATAGGCTAAATATTGGGACCAAATGGCTAATTAGCTATTCACTTTTACAGAATGGAGTTGTCTGTAACGATGAATTGCTTGATTTACTCCATCTAGCATTGTCGTCTGATGCTTCAAATACGGTCAAACGGGCCAGGGAGCTCCTGAGATCGAGGATCGAGCCTTTGCAACTCGTGTCCCAGCTGGCAAATCTTATAATGGACATTCTTTCTGGGAGGTTTCCAGATGGTGTTTCTGAGGTCAGAAGGAAGCTTTTCGGAATGGATAATTGTATGTTTTTTTCCATATCTTATCGTTCGGTTGTTCTATAACTGTCTTTGCGAAATCACTTTTCTGTTTTTTCCATATCTTAAAAACCTTTCGCAATTTTCTAGTAGCTCGATCAAGCCTCAATTTTGTTAGCTATCCCCTCTCAAATACTTGTACTAGTTCACAAACAATTTCATCTCTGCAAAATCCAGCTGAAGCCGACATGCAGCAGCTTGCCCACGCGTTAAAAATACTTTGTCAAACTGAAAAACAGTTGAGGACGTCAAGGAATCAGGCGACATGGCTCACGGCGGCTCTTCTCCAGCTGAGCTCAGCAAGTACCTCTTTGCACGATATGGCCGATGCAAGATTAAGCGGCAGAATCTTATACCCACCAGGTGAGAAAATGATGGTTAAACTCCGTTTTTCCACATTATACACTTTGGGCTATTTGCAAAAAGTATCCATGAGTTTTGATTTAACTTAACACACTGGGTATTATTATAATTGTGAAGGGGTTACTTTTTGGAATTGGTTCAGAGTCAAGGGTACATTCTGATATTAATTACATGAAAACCAAAGTTTTTGTTTTTCTTATATTTATAATTTAAAAAAAAATTGTTTTTTTGCTAGATTTTCATAATTATGCTAATCTTTTATGGATGTGCTACCATCTCATTATTACGATTGCAGGTGCTTGTGATGAAAATGAGCCTGAAAAAATCGGAACAAAGGATGATAAGGTGGCTTTGGAGTTGGTCTGGTTAAGAGCTATCAGGATTTGCTCGCCTCCTTCTTTCAAGAAGTTCCTCTTAAAACGGGGAAAGTTGGTGGATATTCGTCTCGTGCATGGTATATGTGTGTGTGAGACTAAGCATTTCACTATGATCAATTTGTTTATGGTTTATGACTACGAGTTTGCTCAAGGGTGAAAATAAACTAGTACTACTAGACATGATTTTATCGCTTTCTATTTAGCAGGCACAACAGTGGCCGAATTGGATTTCAACCATCCCGATCACGTAGCCAAAGCAGAAAAGTCGTGGAAAGTGATTGCAGGTGCACTTCAACACACGCTGGGCTATAACGTGGAACTAAGAATAAACCTTGCGAATAAAGAAGATCCATACAAACACCCGAAGCTGAAAAAACATTATTTTGGCTTATTCAACTGCTCGCGCAGGTTGCATCTCAAGTCCCCCTTCTCTTCACAAACCTCCGAATCGACACCAACAGCCTTAACAAGGGATACTTATGTCGAGACGTGCCTGTCCGAGTGTGGGTCCCACGCCTCTGATCAGGTGTGTTGCCATGGTGGGAAAGAGCTCTTCAAGACCATACGGAGCAAAGATGGAAATGCTTTGAGCATCGGAATGGGTACGCCCAGCATGGCAAGAGACGATAAGTTGGGACTTCATGATACATGGAATGAGCGAATTAACGAAACTAAACCAGGGTATGTCTTGAGGATCCCGTAAACTTGTTACATTTCCCCCCTTAATGATTAAGGAGATAGATGATTAATGTCATTCATTAACTGTTGTTTTTTGTTGTTAATTGTTAGCAGTCGAAAGGGGTCCTCCTCGAGGTTTCGATGTTGGAAAACCGCCATGTTCCCTTTTCGGAAGGTAATGTCTCCTCTTATGTTGTTTCTCATGAGGAATACATGACCAATACGACCCTTCAAGTTTAGACTAATTACTAAAATTCACAGTTCTATTTTTCTAAATTACAAACACCAAGTATTGTGTTAAAACTCAGGGGGTAATGGTAGTATTTGTATATATATGAAAGGTGCTTTTGAAAAGTTATGATTTTCAAGGGTAAATATTGTAATTAAGATGAAATTTGCTCTCGAAATTAGCTGTTTTTGAAACATGTCGAAACTCAAGGGTACTTTGGGTAAATTTCCTCCTTGTCGACTGCTCAGACCGAAACCATGGACTTGGAAAATGTATCAAAAATGTGATCTCATTAATTTTCTTTGAAATTACTAGTATACGAAAGTCTGAGGCATGATAAACCGGTCAAAAGTGCAGGCATGGCAGCTAAAACACAAGCCACAGAGCGAGGAATTGATGGAGTACGCCTTACATTGTGCCGGGAAGTAGGAGACCAGCATAGCATGGAACTAGATTTTCTCGGGAGTTGTCGAAATATATGCTATCATCTGCTCGACTTTTTGATTATGTAGTCCAGTGTGATGTATGTTCTTTTATTAGCATTTTGTTGGTTCTTTGGCACCTGGTAGCAATATAAATTTTAGAGATAATATCATGAAACGTCCCGTAAGATAGTCTGAATCCACATTTAGTCCTTTAAGTTTATGAAAAATCAAATCTCGTCATATTTAACGAGTTTCAGTGAAATTTTGAACTTTGGTCCTATCTAATGTCTACTTTATATCTGAGTGTGTGAAATAAATTCAATTTAGTGAGTGTTACGAAAACATAACTTTAAAATATAAAATACTTTCAATTTTTTTTATATTTGTAACAATTGTTTAGCTGGATAAGTATTAAATAAGACAAAATACTAAGAATAAACCATATAAAATACTTTCAATTTTTTTTATATTTGTAACAATTGTTTAGCTGGATAAGTATTAAATAAGACAAAATACTAAGAATAAACTGTCTGAGTACAATCAACGTGAGAAATTTCACTAAAAAAATATTAAATATGATAAAATTTGATTTTCATAGACTTAAAAACCAAATATGAAATCGAGCTATCTTCAAAGACGCTTTAGATAATATTTCTAAATTTTAACTTCAATTTAAAAAAAATTAAGTTCAAATAATTTGAAATAAAATATCATTTTTAATATAGATGGAAAAATAAATGGCTATGTGACTATTAAGGAAAAATATAAATGGTGAATAAATACTGTATTATTGCTTGTGCCCTTATCTTGTATGTCCACATTTGTCACATTCCGATTACCCCTACCGCAAGACATTAATTTCAATTACATTTCCACGAGTTTAAATCACGAGTTTTCGCTAATCACGTTCCTTAATTAACAGGCACCGAGGGCATTTCCGTAAAGTCATCCGAAAAACGCAATTTATACGAGAAACTGTAGGGCACCGTAGGAAAACGGTTCAAAGAATTATATCCAAAAACCGCTCGAGACCGAATGCCACGTGTACAGTCTTACTCAGATGATGAGGTGTACTCATAACCGTAGCCTCCCTATTTAATTCGCTTCGTTCTCATCCTTTTCCTCTCACTCGCTCTGAACTTGAAAAAAAAAGCACGAATATAGATATACATATATAGATACAGGTTGCAGAAATCGGCGGCTGCGTGTTCAAAGACCCGAATCTAGATTGCTTCTCCAGTTTCTGTAACCTCTCTTGGCTCGAGATCCGAGCCAAGAAAAGAGGAGCTTTGCCGCAGTCGTGAGAGGTAAGAAGCTTGGAATCTATTGACTTTACGGATTGAATAATGGTGCTGGTTTTCGATTGAAGTGAATCGCGGTTGTTTTTAATCTTTTCGTGATTTCATTTGCTCGTTTTTTTTTGTATTTTGCGGATAGGGTTTTATTGAGAAGGGGAGGAAATGGCTAGCGGCGAGGGATTTCTGACGGAGGGACAGAGGGAGGTGCTGAAAATAGCCTCTCAGAATGCGGAGGTGATGTCGTCGTTGTCGATGGCTTCGTCTCCGAAGAACTCTTCTATTCTGTCCGACCACCATCACCATGGCAAGGCCCCGGGTGGAGGGCATTCTGCTACGGTGGGGGGACTGGCGGTCAGGCACGTGCGTCGAACGCACTCCGGGAAACATATCAGAGTGAAGAAGGGTAAATAAATTAATCCTTCAATTGAAATTTAGTTACTTTTTTGTGCTGTGTTTGAGTAGTTTGACTATGTTGTGAACTATAAATGACAACCTCTTCGTTATTTAGTTGAGGGGATTGGGTTTGATTTGGTATGAACTTGGGTGAACTTATGCCAGCTCTTGTTTTCATGTTTTGATTCATGGCAATCTAAAACGTGTTTTAATGTTTTGATTCATGACAATCTGCAAGGGCTGACCCTATCCTTAATGGGTGCCTATATCGTGCTAACACGTGTCTTAATTGGTTTCTTGTTGAAGAAAAACAACGTGACGAGATCAATATACCATATTTTTTAGGGCTTAATAACTTTGATGACCTTTTCCATCTTGCAACAGCCATAGGATCAGGGATGGACCCTCAAAAGTAATAATGTTAAATTGTAATTAGGTTTATGCTTAATCAAATGTGTAATGAATAATGTTCAAGTGTGTGCGCTAACAATCGAATTTGGAAATCCATTTACTTTGGTGGGTCCATCTGTGTTTTTTTGTTATTCTCTATAACTATTAGCTGGATTTTATCGACAGCCCTAGGAACTGCATGAGCTTAAAAGCTATTTGTCGTTTATACTGGAACTCTTTTCGGGGAATATTTTAAACCCACAATCAATCTACTAAGAAAATCATGTGTTGTGAATTGTGGCAATAATGACTTGATAACGAAGATAATAATAATAATAATGAATTATTGCATATGACAATGTTCTGGTATAACTTGATGTCATATTTCTGTTTTACCTCTTCGTGATAAGTTCTGTTTTGTCACACGATTCCATAGTAATTCGTATTAACTTTGGATTTGTCTGTAGTCCAACAAATGTTTTTAAGCTGTATTTTTCCTGTAGTATTAAACATGAGAAAAACCGAGTCTTACTAGAATAAAATTGCATAATAGTATTATTTATATCATATGATTGCGGTTGGTTGCTTATGTTTCGTGTGGAACACGTTTCTCTTCTTTTCTTTCTTTTATGCGTCCATGTGCTTATCAGAGCAATGTATGATTGTGTGCCTTATTACTCACTTTTTGTTTGCCTAATTTGTCTGTACATTTACTGACAGCGGAACACCTGATTTTTGTGATTAAAATTTTATAAATTATCTTTCCTATAAATGCTCTAATCTCTTGGGTTGGCCCATTAGCTTGTTTCCTAATAATCTCTCCGTTATTTTTTCCTCTTTCTATTAAGGTACTAGGAAACAATAATTTACGTAGTGCTCATGGAAAATCATAATTACTCGTTGGCTTTTGTTGTTTATAACCAATGTTCAGCTTTTAAGTTTCTTACTGATATCTTGTTTAATCAAATTGTGATAATTAATAGATGGTGCTGGTGGTAAAGGAACCTGGGGAAAACTACTCGACACTGACAGTGAATCTTTCATTGATATTAATGATCCCAACTATGACAGTGGTGAGGTAATTATGTAATTACTATCCTCTGTCTCACCACTAAACCATACAGTATATATTTACAATCGTTTCTCTCACCTCTAAACTTTCATCACTACATATTCATATTAGTTAATTATGTTCCCATGTCTTGAATAGGAGCCCTACGAGCTTGTTGGATCACCGGTCTCGGACCCTCTGGATGATTACAAGAAAGTTGTGGTATCCCTCATAGAGGAATACTTCAGGACGGGGGATGTTGAAGTTGCTGCCTCTGATCTCAGAGATTTAGGATCAAGCGAGTACCATCCATATTTCATCAAGCGCCTTGTCTCAATTGCCATGGACCGGCACGACAAAGAGAAGGAAATGGCTTCAGTTCTTCTCTCAGCCCTTTATGCTGATGTCATCAGTGCTCCCCGGATCAGTCAGGGTTTCTTCATGCTGCTTGAATCTGCTGATGACCTGGTGGTGGACATACTTGACGCCGTCGACGTCCTTGCTTTATTCATTGCTCGGGCGGTGGTCGATGATATTCTACCCCCAGCTTTCATTACCCGGGCCCGGAAGATGCTTCTAGAATCTTCCAAGGGCTTCCAGGTGCTCCAAACAGCCGAGAAGAGCTATCTATCGGCTCCACATCACGCAGAGCTTGTCGAGAGGCGTTGGGGTGGGAGCACACATCTCACGGTAGATGATGTGAAAAAAAAGATTGCTGATCTTCTACGAGAATATGTCGACAGTGGGGACACTTCTGAGGCTTGTAGATGTATTAGACAGTTGGGGGTCTCATTTTTCCATCATGAGGTGGTGAAGAAAGCTTTGGTTCTGGGTATGGAGATACCAACCGCAGAACCCCTCATCCTGAAACTGCTGAAGGAAGTGGCAGATGAGGGTCTGATAAGTTCAAGTCAGATGGAGAAGGGCTTTTCTCGGCTGGCAGAGAGTATGGATGATCTTGCTCTTGATATCCCCTCTGCGAAGAAATTGTTCCAAACTATTGTTCCCCGGGCGGTATCAGAAGGCTGGCTTGATGCGTCCTTCATTAATGGGGTCGGGAAGAAGTTGGGCGGAAGCGACGAGAAGCTGAGGCAGTACAAGAAGGAAATTGTCACGATAATCCACGAGTACTTTCACTCGGACGACATTCCTGAGTTGATTCGGAATCTGGAGGATTTGGCTATGCCTGAGTATAACCCAATTTTTCTCAAGAAGCTGATTACCCTAGCCATGGACAGGAAAAACAGAGAGAAAGAAATGGCCTCTGTTCTGTTATCCGCGCTTCATATTGAGATCTTCACGACAGAAGACGTAGTCAATGGTTTTGTGCTGCTGCTGGAATCTGCTGATGATACTGCACTTGACATTTTGGACGCGTCAAACGAGCTCGCTTTTTTCCTGGCCAGGTAATGAGATCTAACCAATGGACGGTTTCTTTTTTATGTTAATTATACTATAGGTTGACTTAAGTATCTTATTTTATGCCTCTTGAAATGTTGTAATATCTTAGAAAGTTATTTATGATTTTAAAATATCATGTTTATTACTCCATACATATAATATATTTTTTTTACCATCTTTTGTTAGGATTACAAAAATAGAGGTGGTAAATGTGACATTTCAATTATGAAAAGTAGATAAACTAGGGTTTTTGTGTAGCTAATGGAATCAGATTCTTAATTTTGTGTGCAAAACCCTTGAAAGACAGATAATAGAAAGAAGGGAGTGCCTTTTAAGTTTTATAAGGGATAATTTCTATAATTACCCCCGAGGTTTAGCCTATTTACAAAAGAAAAATGTCTCAGGGCGTTTTTTTGGTCTTGCGAAATTGCAAGGTTTTATCGTAATATGGACAGATACTTGAGGGGTAATTTTGTATTCAACCTATCCTATTATTATCATATTTGAGTTGAGTTCTTTATCCTTTTTGCTATCGTCTGTCTGTTTGCATCACCACCAGGGCCGTCATAGATGATGTACTTGCTCCGTTAAACCTGGAAGAAATTGCTAGCATGTTGCCACCAAACTGCAGCGGCAGTGAGACTGTGATCATGGCCCGATCGCTCATTGCTGCACGCCACGCCGGGGAGCGGATCCTCCGTTGCTGGGGCGGTGGGACTGGGTGGGCCGTGGAGGACGCCAAGGACAAGATCCAGAAGCTTCTGGAAGAGTACGAGAGTGGTGGGGTTGTGGGAGAGGCCTGCCGCTGCATACGCGACCTAGGGATGCCGTTTTTCAATCACGAGGTGGTGAAGAAGGCTTTGGTCATGGCCATGGAGAAGAAAAACGACAGGCTGCTGGAGCTGCTGGGGGAGTGTTTTAGCGAGGGGCTGATTACTATCAACCAGATGACCAAGGGCTTTAATAGGATCAAAGATGGGCTCGATGATCTGGCTCTTGATATCCCGAATGCAAAGGACAAGTTTGAGTTCTACGTGAAGCATGCAAGGGAGGGGGGTTGGCTTTTGCCTTTGTTCGGTTAGGTTTTCTTCTGCAGCCGGCGTGACTGTTTTAGCTGCCATGTATTTTACCTTTTTTTTCTTTTTACATGCGACTTGTTTTCCTTGTATTGCGGAGGTGGATGGATTGGATTTACAGTCGTTGTTCCCTTCTGACTTGATTATATGTTCTCACTTTTTATCTTTTTAATTTTCTGGGTTGAAGCTTCTCATGTACAGTTTAGACTTGTGTTTCTTTGAATGTTTAATCAGGTTTTCTGTTGCTTCGAAAGATAATTTCACAAATGAAATCGTCTGTTGTTGGTCTTTTGACATTTTTCGACTATAAATCGGACCAGAAATTTGATGGAATGAGATATTTTCGCACTTTTAAGTTTTTACAATTGAGAACCTTAGTAAAGTTAATTTTTCCATTCGGCCGATCCATAACCGAATACTGGAATAATTTTAAATGAAAATAATATTCTCAAAATAATTTAACTAGTAATTTTAAAAGAGTCAAGGCTTGTTAGCTCGGTTGGTTGAGCACTTGAACTGAGGACTTGAGGTCTTTGGTTCGAATCCCAAGACATTGCAATTGACATAGACAAAAAAAAAAAAAAAATTTAAAGAAAATAATATTCTATATGCGAAGAGACGGAAAAGTAGAAATTTATGTGAAAAGGTCTAAAATGCCCTTCTCCACACCGAAACCTATTTCTTCACTTTCAACATTTTTCAAGGCAATTGTACTAAATTTTCACTCTCCTCTTGTCTCTAAATTCCCAACCACCTCCGTTGCACAATGTCCCGGCCTCAACCTACCGTCGCCGGTACGGAAACTCTCACCGGGGATACCTCTATGAAGCCACCACCTCCTCCGCCGCTGAGACCGTTTGTCATGGCTGACCTTAACGCCGACCCGCCTGAAACGGATGCCTGCGCTTTTTCTTCAGTTCCTATTTCTAGGTTTTCACTCTAATTAGCTTTTATAACTTTTCATCGCTCTTCCTTATGGTAATCAGTAAAGCACACACAATCATATATGCGTTCATCAAAATTAGGTATGCCCAAGCGGCACGATCGAACGAAGCTAATTTCATTTTATGATTTTCATTTTTTTTCTTTGTTTTTAATCATTAATAGAAAATGAGAAGAAGAGAAAACCTAGAAAATAACTCTCCACATGACAAAGTTCTAAACTTTGGTGTCGCTTGATATATCAGTTTTCTCCGTTTAATCAGATTACATTCTGTGTTTTTGCTTCTCCCGGTATTATTATCCGGCTAGTTGGAAGTTATTGGGTGTGTCTTTTACCCTAAGTCGAATGCGAAAAATGTATACCTTTAATGGGATTGTTCAATGTTATATCCAAAGTTCATGATTTGGCTTTTTTTTATTATTAATATGTACCCTCCGTCTATTTTTAGGGTGACTATTGATGAGTCAATTCTAGAGAAAATAGCCTTCAAGGGTAAAGATGGTGAGGCAATGGATGTGGAAGCTTCTCAGTCCAGAAAAGTTGGGAAATTCCGTTCAAAAACCGGAAAGGCAGAATACCCCCCTCCTGATAGCAGTGTAGCTGATATAGATGTCGATCAAATTCAAGGAGTAACTGCTTCCCGTGAGGAAAAAGTCAGCAGCCTTAAAACAGTGAGTTTATAATCACATCCTCGAGATGTAAATGGTATTATAACTTCTCCTTGGTAAAGATCTAAAAGGAAAATTAAACAATGTTTTCTGGCACTGTACAATATCAAATGTTTTTGCACGACTTTGGCTCATTATAGAAGTTTGTTTTACCAAGTGGAAGTGTTTTTGCATGATATATAGCTGAAATCAACCTATTTTATGAAACATAGTGATGGTAGATATATGTATGTCGTCAGGGATTAGTTCATGTTGCCAGGAAGATGCCAAAGAACATGCACGCTCATTTCATACTTGGTTTAATGTATCAAAGAATGGGTCAGCCTCAAAAGGTACTTGCTTGGATTCATATTTCATACCAATTCTTTTAATTCGTTGAATTGTATTCTATATCCAACTTTTCCGATGCTTTTAGGCTATTTTGGCTTATGAGAAAGCAGCAGAGATATTACTCCGCTCGGAAGAAGAAATTGACAGGCCAGAGTTGCTTTCAATGGTTCAGCTTCATCATGCACAGGTGGATTTCTATATTTATTTAATTTCAAATATAAGTGCTGTATAAAATTTTATTTATATTAGACTTAGTTAACAACTTACTTTTCTATTACCTCATATTTGGTTATTTTTATTTTGTACTCAGTGTATATTGTTAGAAACCTTGGAGAACTGTAGTTCGGATAAAGAACTGGAGCCCCAAGAACTAGATGAGATACGCTCCAAGCTGAGAGATTCTATGGAATCTGATGTTAGACAGGCATCCATTTGGAACACACTGGGTTTGATACTTCTTAGAACTGGTCGGTTGCAGGTGCGCATATTAATATAACTTCTTTTTTTCCAAATTGCTAGTATATGTTTTTATGTAATCACATTTGGTACCTTACATGACTCCTGGTCATTTCTAGAGTGCCATATCGATATTTTCTTCCTTGTTGGAGATTGTCCCTGACAACTTGGATGGTCTTGGAAATCTCGGAATCGCCTATCTTCAAGCGTAAGATGGATACATTATAACAGTCTAAGTTCTAACTTCTAGTGCAGATAAACTTCATGAGTTTAACATAGTTGTGGTATTCTAGTTTAACTATTTTTTATTTTTTTTTTTCATTTTCTAGTGGGCATTTGGAAAATTCAGAGAAGTGTCTTCAAGACTTGCTATTAAAGGATCAGAATCATCCCGCTGCTTTAATCAACTATGCGGCCCTACTTTTGTGTAGATATGGTGCAGTTATTGCTGGTACTGACTTTGCAATTGAACAGAATTTCCAATGCCTGAAATTTTTTGTTTCTATATTGATGCTTGCAACAGATACACTTTGAGCAAATGCCATAAATCAGTTTTAATGCTTCAAATTTGTTCACTTTCGCCTGTCTTAAGGTGCTGGGGCTAATGCCGATGCTCAGACTTATGAGGACCAGTTGGTGGCTGCCAGTGTTGCCAGGGATTGTTTATTAGCGGCTGCTAAAGCCGACCCTAAAGCACCTCATATTTGGACGAATCTGGCCAATGCATATTATTTGATAGGTGATCACAGAAATTCCGGAAAATGCTTGGAAAAGGTATTCTAGCTCCTTGCCCTTTTCAAACCTTACTTTACTTGGAATTAGGGCGAATTTTACTAAAATTTACCGCTGAGGTTTGATTGTGTGGTAAAATTTTACAAAATGTGAAAGAGGTGTTTGAAATGATTTTTCGTATGAAGGGGAGGGGACAATGTAATATAGAATCACATCTCAATTTATTTATTTTTGTATGTTTCACAATGTTTTTTTTTTTTTTTGGTAATTATGCTAAAACCTCAGGAGTAGATTTTGTAATTCACCATGGAATTTAAGTCTGATATTTATTCACCTTATGGAGATTTAGCATTTTCTTGGATTTGGGTAAAATTTGAATACTTTCTAGATCCATTTATTGTTGTTGACTTGTTGCTATTTTATTTTTTCACATAAATACAATGGTTGCTTTTGCTACTATCTAGGCTGGAAAATTAGATCCGAATTGTTTAGCCACACGATATGCCGTTGGAGTTCACCGGATCCGAGATGCCGAAAGATCCCAGAACCCTAATGAACAGCTCACATGGGCAGGAAATGAGATGGCTTCAGTACTAAGAGAAGGAGATTCCATGCTTGTTGAGCCTCCTATAGCGTGGGCTGGCCTTGCCCTGGCCCACAAGACCCAACATGAGATTGCAGCAGTGTTTGAGATCGATCCTAAGGAATTGCTAGAAGTTAAAGAACGCGCCATGTACAGTCTAAAGCAGGTCATTATTTATGCTAAACTCTTTCGTGTAAGATCAGTAATTCATTTTCACGGCTTATTGATTTTTCATACACATCAATCAGTCGATAGGAGAAGATCCTGATGATGCCGTGCAGTGGCACCAAATCGGCCTTCACTGCCTATGTACACAGCAGCTTAAAATGTCGCGTACATATCTCAAGTCGGCCGTGGCTCGTCGCAATGACTGTATTTATACGTGGTCAAATCTAGGTAATTGCAAAAAACCAAACTTTGCCTCTACCAAACTATGCATTTAATTGGTTAATATGTTCCTTCTTTTATTAAAGATAATTACAAAAAATACCCTCGAGGTTAGACCTAATTATAACAAAAGCCAGCTCTATTTTATAATTACAAAATGCCCCCTGATGTTTGATTCATTGTTAAAATTAATGGCCAACTGTATTTTTTTTATTTTTTTTGTAATAAACCACAAGGGTACTTGTTGAAATTAGCACATTATTGTGTATTTATTTATTTATTTATAATATTTGGTATTAGGTATCACACTTCAGCTTCTGGAGGAGTCTGCAGATGCCGAACAAGTATACAAACATGCCTTGTCATTAGCAACATCTCAACAGGCGCACGCCATTTTTTCCAACCTTGGCAACTTCTATCGGCAGATAAGAAAATTCGATAGTGCAAAAGCAATGTTTAGTAAGGCTCTTGAACTGCAGCCAGGTTATGCTCCCGCGTATAATAACCTCGGTCTTGTGTTTGTGGCCGAGGGTCACTTGGAGGAAGCCAAGTATTGCTTCAACAAGGCAATTGAATCGGACCTGTTTTTGGATGCTGCTAAATCTAACATGATCAAAGTGGCTGCCATGTGTAAAAAGGACGCGAGCTTACGTCCGTGTCCCATGAGTCCGTGACTGATTAGTTCATGCGCAACAGAAGGTAATGCAGCATCTGTGAGTGTCAGCTATGATAGGATTTGACCTAATTGCAAAAATCACTCATCTGCTTCTATTTTCTACATATACCCCTTCAAATTAGAACACTAATATTATAAAATAGTATTACATTTAGCACACACAGGTATATTTTGTAAAAGGAAAGCTAGCCTTGTTTTTTAGGTCAAACCTCAATGGTACTTTTGGTAATTATACCTTGAGCAGTATATTACCTATGAAAGGTTTCTTCTTGAATCTCTCTAAATAAATCTTGTTTTCGTGCGAGTAGCATGCTAATGGAGTTGCTCGTCAGCTTGACCAGTTCAACCCGTTACGAGCAAATTGTACTGATTCTGTATATCAACTAACGAGCTATTTTAGCTTCAACCGGGTAGCTACAGCTCTATCTTTAGCCTCTGTTGGTATAAATTAATTTCAATTGTTCGTTGTATCTGATAATCTAAACGGAAACAGTCCGCCGTCAAAGTTTCATGTCTTGTTTTTTTTTTTTTTCGGCTTAGTTTTTGCCAAGACTGCTTTTGCTGTACAGAGTTTTTATAAGCCATTGATTGTAACTCGAGTGATCATGGAGATGAAGCTCCATTTGATGAGGTGCAATGCTCTGGCAAATATGGAATATATTGCAGATTTTTTTTATATAAAAAAGATTATAATATTTAAACATAATTAAATAATTTTAAACTGGTTTTAAAAATATATTGAAAATGATTTCTCCATTACCTTTTTGAAAAATATATTGAAAACTGGCTATTTTGTTTTTTTTTTCATTTCTTGAATCTTGTGGTCGCGTATGTCAACCCCCACCACGTATTATATTTTTCACTGGTATTGAATACGGGTCCTTAAACTTTTACTAATTACCTTTTTGATACTTCATTTTCCCTAATTAAAAAAATAATTACAAATAGAACCCTCCTCGTTCATAAAAATATCACAATCCGCCCCCCTTCCATATCAGTATCCGATGCACAGAAAATCCCCAAATGCAGATATGAAATCCGATCTGCAAAGCCGAGTTCTGAAACCCTTAATCCTCGTCATCTTCCTCTCGTCCCTCTCCTTCCTCACCTTCCTCTCGCTACAACCCTCACCTAAAACCGCCGCGCCCGATCCCCTCCCTTCGGATCTCAAGATCCGGCCCGGTTACTCCTCCTACGACGCCTACCTCCAGCGCCAGCTCAAAAAGACCCTCGATCCCAAGCTCCGCCAGATCTGGACCACCCGCGACTGGGATCGCAAGGTCACCGTCTTCTCCGCCTTCTTCGAGAGCCTCAAGCAGAGGGGGCTGCTGTCGAACGAGTCGAAATCGCTCTGCATCGGGGCGCGGGTCGGGCAGGAGGTCGCCGCGCTCAGGCGGGTCGGGGTTTCGGACTCGGTGGGGATCGATCTGGTGCCGTACCCTCCGCTCGTCATCAAGGGGGACTTCCACCGGCAGCCGTTCGATGACGGTACGTTCGACTTCGAGTTCTCGAACGTGTTCGATCACGCGCTGTACCCGTGGAAATTCGTCGGGGAGGTGGAGCGGACGCTGAGGCCCGGCGGGATCTGCGTGCTGCACGTGCTGGTGTCTAAGCGGGCCGACAAGTACTCGGCGAACGACCTGTACAGCGTGAAGCCGTTGGAGGAGATGTTCAAGAAATCGGAGGTGGTTGAAGTGAGGGGGATCGATGGCTTTGGTTTGGATACGGAGATTGTTTTTAGGAAAAAGAAAATTTGATTTCTGATTTTTTACTTTTTACCTTTTTTGTTACTCCTAATATTATTACTTATTCTTTTATACAGTATGATATTGATATAGTACTCCATGTTGAATATTATTGTCTATAATAGCCCGTCATTTGATTATTTATAAGAGGTTATGAATAAAAGTAGAGTAATACCCTTTTCTATTTGCATACTCACATTTAGGTAACTTTGGTTTCGTTGATAGTTATAAGCTGAAAACATAAATATTCACATCCCAAACTATGAAAATAGTAAGATGTTTTAATAATGTAGTTTCAATAATTGACCACAGAGATTAAAGACAGATGGAATACTTTGTCTGCCTGTATTATTCACCTTTCCACATTTTATTCAATTATTTTTACAGTTGTTATTTAGCCTTAAAAATAAAATAAAATAAGAATACAGGTTGTTTGTACAAGAAAGCCTCTTTTGCAAATTTAACTAACATATTGCTTTTCAACAAGGCTTCGGCAAAACGCCAAGTCGAATCTTTCCTCCGGAGGGTCTCCAATGCAGTCGAAAACAGCATCAGCATTCACAAAATTCTCATCCCCAGTGTACCTATAAAACCCACAAAAATCTTCAGAATCCAGCACAGTAATAGCTTCGACCGAAGATGGGATCCTTATAGTGTGATAGAGGTTATATTATATCTGGCTCTTACCCGCTTTTTGTAACTATACACTTCATTCCTGCAGCTTTCGCAGCTGCTAAACCAATCGCGCTATCTTCCACAACAACACAGCTACACATGTCACATTGGTGTTGTAAATATGACTTGTACATATAAAAAAAACTCTTTAAATAGTAATGTTTTTTCTTTATTTTCTTACCTTGAAGGCTCAACTCCTAGTGTCTCTGCCGCTAATAGATATATAGCCTGCCGTTGCAACAGATGATTTATTCCTCAGATAAACCAGGGTTAAGTAACAAAAACCTCAGAGGTAGTTTTTGCAACAAGGAAAGCGATTTCTTTTTTGTTGAGGACATGAAGAATTAGAAAGCTTACTGGATCAGGTTTTTTACGAGGCACCACGTCTCCAGCAAATATCTGTATATTTTCAGCTCGTTCGGGGCCTAACAAGAAAGAAACTACAGCCGAGACCTGAAAAAAAAAACTCAATGCAAGCAGTGTGTATTATGAATAAATAATAGTAATACCAACAAATGAGTATATGGTCGGCATTTTAATTATATTTATTTACTTATCTACATACTACATGATAGCTTGATTTAGCGATTTCTAATACTAATAAAAAACACGTGAACCTGATAATGCATACCGCCTTCTCATTTGAAGTGCTGCATACAGCAACTTTGACCCCATTTCCAAGAGCCTGGTCGATTAACCTGGAAGAAAAAAGGTCAACATGTGCTTAAATAACGACAAGGATTCAGTCAAGAATGTGCTTACTTTGCAACACCTGGTCTCAGAGGTAGCAATTTTTTCTCGATAAGGACCATAAAAAGCTCCGTTTTTCGCTTGTGAAGTGATGCTATGAATTCGTTTCTTTCTTCTTCGGTCTTTGGCGCCTTTTCTGGCCAGCCCGCCTTATTAAAGAAGGCTGTCATCCTGAAATTAACAACGAAAGCTAATAATCGAGTAAAAGTAAAACTAGAAGTAATATCAGAACACATATACACCTGACCTAAAAACTCTACTTTTTTCTAACCAAGAACTCCCTAAATGCAAACTCATCAGTTCATTCAAGAATCTTTACTTAGTTTACCTTTCTTTTCCGCCCCCGATTTTGAGCAACTCGCCGTACAAATCAACGTCCCACGTCACTCCCAACTCTTTCTGTTCCATCCGGCAAATGAACCACAGTAACAATCAAACAACAAAAATAATGATTGGCATTAATCTATTTTCCCATACATTACATTCTATATATTATTTTTACAATACCGTAAAATGAGATAAGAATCGACCGTCATTTGTTTCCCCATCTCCAACCAAATTTAGTCATGAGAAAAATCAAGTAAAAAAGATGATAGCTTTTCCGGTTAATCATCAAAACAGAGCATGCCCATTTCACACCAGCAAAAGGGGTTCACATAACAACAGGTAGCAATATAAACACACACACAACACACACTGAAGTGTGAGAAAAAAAAATAGTACTTCAGCAAAAGTGTCGTTGAACGAAATGCGGTGTCCATCTTTCTCAGTGTCGACCAATACGCCATCGCAGTCGAACAAAAGGGCCTTTGGAAGAGCTGAGGGTGCACCGGACGCCATGCACTTCACTACGCCGAATCCTTTGGCGCTACTCGAAACCCCTTTCCTGGCGGATAATTTTGAGCCCCCGGTGTATTTAGAACACGAAGGTGATGAAAAAGGAAGCGTCTTTCTGACAAAAAAGAGGTTTTTCGACGGAGTTGAGGTTGCCAGCGGCGGAGGATAGACGGCGTTGGCTGCCATGGCAATTTCTCTGATCAATATTTTTTTCTATGCTGAGAGGAATGAGATTATTTTGGTTGGAATTTAATGGCTTCTCTGTGTGGATGTGATAAGATCAGGGGTGTATTCGTCCTTTCACTAACTTTAAAATGCAGGGTTGCTGTGTTTTTCATGTATTTGTGATCAAGATTCATAGTCTATTCCATTGAATTTGAGTGTGATTTTCTCTTAATTATAACAAATTTTATACTATATTTCCTTGTAAGGTGTAAATTGGAAAAAAAAAACAGAGGAAGACAAAAAAGATCACTTTTTATTAATTGTAACAAATTGTATTGTATTTCAGACATAAAATACATGTAATATTTATACATTGTATTGTGTGTTTGTGATTACAAATCTAATTAGTAATTACACTCACGGTGTAAGAATACAAATTTGAAACAAAAAAAAAAAAAAAAAAAAGAGCTATAAGCTATAACCATGTCTTTCTAATACACTAAGTAAGTAGGCATAGAAGAAATACTATAGGTATAATGCCAATATAAAGAAATTGTGTATCTATTTCATTTGCAACTTAAAAGATAATTTTAGCTTTTCGCACCATCTCCAGGTTTACTGCAGTCAGCATATGGATTTGCAAGGATTGCCCTGAAAACGAATAAAAAGTGGTTCTTAAATTCTGGTAGAGACGAAGCTCGCTTATATTTCTTTCAAGATAGTTCTTTTCAAGCTCGGGAAGACTTCAAGATCAATAAAACTATAATAAACTGAAAAAGTACCTTTCTTTCCGCCTCTCCATAAACCGAGCCAAAGATCTTCTCCGGAACTGAGGCACAGCTTCTGAAAAGCAAAATATAGAGGGATGTAAATGCACACGTCGTGTTAAATAATTTTTACACTTGTACTAAAAAGAAGTTTTGAAAGAATCTATAAAAAATGAACCTGCTGAAAGGGCAGGCGCTCCTTGTGAACTACCTACTCTCTGAGGCTGGGAAGACTTTGCGAAACTCGTATCCTGAGTAGCACCGGACGGAGAGACACTAATCGAGATTACACGGGCCGGGCTTGAACGATGCGGTGTTGGGCTATTATTGTAAGACTGAGAAACACTGATGGAGTTCATTACTGGAGCCGGGCTTGAACGATGCGGTGTTGGGCTATTATTGTAAGACTGAGAAACACTAATCGAGTTCATTATGGGAGTCGCGCTCGAACAATGTGGTGATGGAATATTATTGTAAGAATGCGAAACATTGATTGAGTTCATTACAGGAGCTGGGCTTGAACGAGGTGGCGTTGGGCTATGGTTGTAAGACTGAGAAACACTGATCGAGTTTAATACAGGAGCCGGGCTTGAACGTTGCAGTGTTGGGGTATAGGACTGATTGACAACAAAGCCGTTGAGTGCATTGGGCCTAGGAATGGGAGCTTGTGCCGGAGACAGAGGCGTTGTTGCTGCAGGAAAAGTCATAGAGGGCCCATTACCAGCCAACAGCATAATAGCTTGAGCCTACAACAATGGAGGATTTAAATTAAAACAAAATACGAAAAGTCATGAGACATAATTGAGGGATTGTTTGTGATCATTAAAAAAATCTAAGCGGACCCAAAGGTTTACCTTTTCAGGAGCGACGTTGTCATAGACACAAACTGATCCGTTGTAAAATATGGTCAACTGAGCAGGAGCCACAGGGTTAATCGAAGCATTCCTGAAAAAAGAGTTCAGTTTCATTTCAATTTATAATTATCCTTATATTCTCCAAGTAATCAAGTTCTATTTATCGTGCCTTTGTTAATATACCTTAAATCAGTTGTTCCAATAACAGGGCTTTTAGAAGGCATAGCTGGAGCAGCTGCAAGGCGCTGTGAGCTGGCGGAGCCGATCAGATTCTGCCTAGCAATTATGGAGTTGTGCATAGAATTTGTCGCAGAAGGTGACATCGTTAGGTTCGTCTGATTGAACACTGAATGGTGAAATGGATATGTGTCGGTTGACATTGAGTAACGTACTCCAACCGGATTTTCACTCCCATTGTTTTTCTGAAAAGCATAAAGCTTAAAACTTAAGCCCAAACAACGTAAGAAAAACAAGTACAATAATTCTTGAAAATGAAGCCATAATTATTAACCTGTGAAGAATCAAGATATTCATTTTTTAAGGCCGCCGAACGTGCAAGGAATTCGAAGCCGGACTTGGGCTGCTCTTCTTGTGCACCATGGAAAGATCGAGAAGAAGAATCCTTCTTCGAAAATGGCCACTGCATTTGCAATTGTGAGCTTCTCACTGGAGATACAAAAATCAAATACGAAAAAGGACGTTAAGTCAATATCTATGACCTGCAAATTATTCAAAGACAACTCACAAATTTGTCGAGTTGTTTAATATTTTTAGTTAAATCTTTCAAAAGGAGTGTGAACTGTGAGCATATTAATCAACCAATCCACACACACACATTGTAATCTCATGAACAGTCAACTTAAGACAAGCACAATATACAATTATTCATTGTGTCGATCAATGCAATACGAGGTAAAATACGAAAACCTCCATTTAGTCAACACATTTTTAAATACAGCACATTATCAGTAGACTATTTGAGAAGACTGAGACATCCTCCATTAATTTATTCCTCTTTCTGGCTCTTGGCAGCAATGAAAAAACACAACACAAAATTTATATAATAATGATATTTATATACTATATTATAATGTCTGGGGAATAAATGCATGATGCGCACATGATGAATTGATGATGTCATCACACCACAACCAAATTGAATAATACAAGTAGTACGTGATTTCAATAATACTACTCCACTTGATCGAACATCTCTTACAAAACGTGGGACAATCCAACTAACACAAACAATATTAATAAACTGCAACTTGATCATTTTTGTAAAGACAGATTATGTTCATTTGAGCTCCACTTGACAGCTCGTGAGAGATGCATAAAAAGAATTACAAATCAAAATTTTAAAAAATATATGTTTAATCATAAAAAGAGTGAAAATGCAAAATCTTGAAGTCCCATTTATATACTACTATAAGAGAGCGTTTGGGAAAGAAAAATCTCAACTTTTAACCGAAAAGAACAAATTTTTGTTTGCAGGTGTACAACTACAAGATACCTAAGAACAGAGCACCTCATAATTAAGTGCAGAAATAAAGAATTGAAATTACCAGGTGGATAATTGGTTTCCTGTGAGGTCTCCTGCTTCACAGACAATCCCAGGAAATCTCTCTCCATCTTCAGCTCAAGATGATAAAAATCTTATCTTTATGATTATGAGGATAAAAAAGCAATCTTTGCAAAGAACAAATCCTACGTTTCCTGCAGACACGTGGATGTATTGAAGGGTTCGGTGAGGGAGCAAAATGGATTTTTGGTTTTTTTTTTTTTTTTTTTTGGAGGAGACGAAGACTGAAACTGGGAGAGAGATTTAACAATAGGAGCAAGAAGGATTAGATGTAATAATGAATCTGTGTGCAGTGCAATAATGAAATGTGCACTTGTCTTTATATTATGAAACTATTATATTAGCTAACACTTTTCTCGTGGCTATATTACGTGAACGGGCTATTCCGGTTCCCGGTCATCTGGATCAAGATGTCAAATTTGGTTTTGAAATTTAAATTTCATAAAATTATGAGTTTTGTGAATATATTTTCAAAAAAAATAATGCTGAATTTTTACTGTTATTTGTAATTTGACCAGCTAAATTACAAATTCAATGAGTAGATAAATTTACAAAAGAATTGTTCACATTTTTAAGAGATGAAGATAGATAGAAAAAATAATTGATTTAGGTAGAAACGTGAAAAAAATTAATATCCAAATGAAATTTTCCTTCATTCAAATGTGAATTGTCAAACTTAATCATTAGAGTTTAATGTGTCGAATTAAATTATTCTACGAAAAACATAAAAAAACTTATCATTTCCCCCTTTTGAGTTATTCAGTCCACGTTTATGGTTTATTCAAAGATTTTTAAAGATTTACGAATTATTAAGAAAACAAATTCAAGCATCACCATAATTTATTATAATTGCTTTTACAATACTACTCTGTAGTATTTTGTTTTTACTTTGACTTTTTCATTCAGATCCCTTAATGGATCTCAACATGTTGATTATAAATTATGCGTACGCATATATACGTCAACTTAAAAAGAAACCGATAATAGTTTTAGACATACAGTAAAATTTCTATAAATTAATATCTTCGGAAACGAAAATTTTATTAATTTAGAGAGATTAATAATTTATCTGAGTATTTTTTTTATTTAAAAGAATAATTTGGGATCGGAAAATTCTATTAAATTAAAGAAGTTATTAATGTATCGAGTATTAATTTAGTGAGGTTTGAGTGTATTAGAGCTTCTCCAATTCTCCATGTACTTAAACATAAAAAATAGTATAATTTAATAACATATTATTTTACATTACATCACACATGTCAATTTGTATATCAACTTTTTAATAGTGCGAATGTATTAAATATAATTATTCACTTTTATGCATATAAGACTTACATAATAAATCACTTCTAAATTTCTTAATACTAAACTTTGATGAATACATATTATCATAACATATGGATTGTACCTATTATTGAAAATGATTTTAAAATTAGAAAACAAATGCTCGTATTGTTGCAATTAAGTACATTTTACGGTAAGTATATTACTAATGTCTTGTAAAATAATGTACATTTTCCATATATTATTTTATTTTTCAATTTAAAATATTATTTTTGTTCCTGAGAATTATATATATACTATGCACAATTCTCGAGATAGAGTCAATACAATTTTACTCAAAAATGATTTCAATTAGTTTTAAAAAATTACAAATAACTATTTCATTTTTTAATTTAAAAATATTTTTTTTATCCTTATATTTTAGTCGAAAATCAAAAACTAATATTCACCTTATAATCTAAATGTATAATTATCTTGATAGAAGTATTGCATTTTCTAAAATAGTTCATTAATTTTTTATTAATACTATTTGTATGAATAATAATTAAATATTACAATAACTTTCACTACGTGACAATATATATTTTAAAGTATTGCCAAAAAAAATGCTTCAGTCTCAAAAAAGAGAAAGAAGTATAAAATATAAAGTTTATTTTTTGCTATTTTATGCTACACTAAAAGTATTATTGTACCTATCAATTTGTACATTATCATCCCAATGGTTTGAAATATATTTTTTTTATACATGTGTTACCCAAATGATAAGACATACATCAAATTGTAACTAGTCTAAACTTTGATACTTTTTTTATTTTTTTTCTCTTTTCATTTGTACTCACATCGTCAATGGTATACAGTATATTTGTGTACAATTCCATGCTACATAAAAATTGTACCACCGTTAATGGAGCGCTCTAACGATCGTACATGTATAATGTAACATGTAACCAATAAGAATATTTCAACCAATTAAATAGATAAAAAAGTTAAAATATTTGCACAGGTAAATATTGATTAGGTTAAAATTAAGGTGCCCATAGGCTAGCATGGAATTAACTAGCAGAAGCTATATTTAAAAAATGGTACTATCTCCTTCTCATAATAGATTCATTTTTTTTCTTTTTTGAAATGTTCCATAATAGTTGATACACTTTAAAAGATATTTATATTTTTTCATTTTAAAATATAATTTTAGCTCTACTTTATCCAAATACTTTATAAACTCTACTCATAATAACTTTATTTTTTAACTTAAAAATAAATTTTAATTTTTTATTTTTTGTCAAAAATAAAAAACAATATTTTTTTTTTAATTTACATGAAAAAAAATGTTGTTGTTTAAAGAATTGGAAGGAGTAACCAACTTTTAAAAAAACAAGAGGGCACTTTTTTCCATATACTCAAATAATTAATTTAAAATTTTTTGTTCTAGACAAAAAATCTTAATCATTATAATAATAAAATTTAAATAATTAATTTAAAAAATTTTGTTCTAGACAAAAAGTCGTAATCATAATAATAATAAAATTTGGGAAAAGAATTAGGGCCCAACCGGCAACCGGTTGCATCAGTTGGTTAAAACAGTAATCAGCACGTGAGCCACCATCGGCTGCGATCATGCCACGTGGCAACTGTTTTTCGTTCACGCGGCTGATCTGATTACACTACCTCTCAGTCAAGCCCACGCACGTTGAAAATTAAACGTTTGTCGTCCACGTGTAGAGTAACCATTGGGCCTCCATGTGCTTGCAAATATGATCTGAACTCGAAGGTGTGTAATTGCGCCACGAACCAAGTGTAATTGCGCCACGAACTAAGGAAGAGCGGACAATGATAAAAATATCCTCCTTCCGCCCAATCCAAATAGTCACATGTGATCAACATCGACTTTTTTTGTTGTCTAATACATATGATAAATAATGTACAAAAGTTATGAAAAAAAAATCAACGTTACACATGTGTATTTCTATGAGACGGATTGAGTACTATATATATTTCAAAACAATGATCACACTTTATTCATAAACAACAAAAAAAAATTTAAAAATAACAAAATAAATGTGACCATTAATATAAAATAGAAAGAATAGTAAATATTAATAATTGATAATTAGGTAGATAATAGATTATTAAATAGTATTTGACGGAATATAAGTAGATTGATTGAATATGTGTTGTTTACAATTTAAAATGAAAATTAAATACTTGAGTATAATTTTTTTAGAGTGAAAAGATACTTTTGACGGAAAAAATATAAATGAAAAAAAAAATAGTATAATTTATTTAGCAAAATAAATTATTATTTGGAAAGTTGCAATTTTTATGGCTATAAGATGAGCTGATCATAATAACCTACTTGAAAGATTTAAAATCAATCATTTTTTCTTCAATGATTTTTGTAGTGTGCAATGCGCACATGATATTAAAAAAAAAAAGAATCAATCAAACAAGGTGCATGCATATATATCCTCCTTTATTTATAAATAAACACTCGTGCTTTAATTTATTTTATTTATTCTGCGTGTTACTTTCCTATAATTAATTAAATAGCACGGAAATACGACGAATGGTATAAGTCACAAGCACGAAGCCATGTGAAACGTATATCCAGACGGTTATAATATTAATTTTATATAATCATCACAATGTCATAGTTATCATCATTCAATAACATATTATAAACAAAAATGTTACAGAGAGTGAATGTTGGAATGTGACTCAAAACCGCGTGGAGTCGATGCCGTGAAAGTTTCGGTCGAAACGGAGTTGAAACGTGCAAAGTAGCGTTCCAGCGCGTTCGCGCCAGGGTGGCGCGTTCGCGCCAGACTTCAGAGGCTCCAGCGCATTTGAGCCAGGATCTGGCGCGTTTGCGCCAGCTTTCTACTTGCGGGATTTTTTTGGAAAGTAATTTTCCAAATTGATGAGGTTTGATTCCTACTCCCTTTAGGACTCTTTTTGGGGTAATATATTATTTCCATATATTATTATGGATTCTCCCCTATATAAAGAGAGCTGCTCCATTGACACAGAAGGCATAAACACATCGATTATAATTCTATAGCTATTGCGTGAGATTTGAGGGTCTAGAGCGTATATCATTCTTGTAATCGTGAAGCAATATTATAGTGAATTGTTCGTCGTTCCTCCCGTGGTTTTTCCCGATTTGGGTTTCCACGTAAATTCTTGTCTTCTCTATTTTTCTTGTTGATTTCTTTTCTTCGGTATCCCGTTATTCTCATACTA
>JACOMQ010001749.1:0-27606 GCA_014843705.1 Euphrasia arctica
CATTGTAATTTCATGCTTTAGTGAACTATACAGATCTACATATTCAAAGGGTAGGCAAAAGAAAATAACCGAGAAACTAAATGAAAACAACAGCAACCACACATCACAAGAATTTAAGTGGGAAAAACTCCATCAGCTAAACATAGAAAACCAACAGATATTAAGATCTTACTAAATACACAAACGCAACCGAATGCGCATGGGATTATAAAAAGGAACAAACTGCACAAGGGAATTCAACAGTTTTTGTATCAGATTATGATTAAATTGTCGTTTCTTTTTCCAAAATTGTTTGTGTTGTTACTTCATACTTGCATGAACTTGAAAAATGAAAGTTTATATGTGCCGTGGTTTAGAAAACATGCGTCTTAATTCTTATTTAGTAACTTGTTTCTACATAGGTAAGGACTGTTTTCATAAAACTTCCAAATTACAAGTCTAATTTTGCAATTTCTGAAGGTACATGTGGGGGAAAATGAAATAAATCAATTTTGAGAACCTTACAACCATTCAAATTGAGTTTTTACATGCCACAAAAAAGCAAGAAAATGAATCAAAGTGATAGAGAGAGACAAATAGAGCATGCATAAGTATAGTAATCGAAGCAGAGAGTACAATACAATATAAACCATACCAAATCCCTTGCTGATAAATAGCCAATAGAACTTACAAGACACACCCCCATGAACAAAATCTGCACCACCGTAGAATAAATAAATAAGCATAACCCAAAATGATCCGAAACTATTACTATTTCACCACCAGCCTCTGAGATCCATGTCTTTAAAGTGCTTCCATATTCTTCTTCTGGCTATCTGATAACCTGGACATTACCCACTCGGGCGAGCCGCTTAACCATAGACCTTCGCCCGTCGTTTTGTTCTTAAAATCGGGCGACCTCGGGTATCTCTTGTTCAATCTATTATCCCACCAATTATTAGGATTTTCCACCAAGTCCTTCCAAGAATCTTCCCTATTTTTCCCACTTTGCTTTGCTTTCCCAAACTCAACGCCAATCTCCTTTCTTTCGCCGAGCACTTCGCCATCTGGCGCTGGTTTCACCTGCATAATCTTGACATCAAACTCCAATTTCCCAATGCCATTCAAAACCCAATCGGGTGCATTGTTGATCCAAAGCCCTTTTCCGGACACTTTATGCTTGAAGTCAGGGAATCTTTCTTTAAACAAGCCATTCACCTTGTGGCCGCGATAATCCCACCATTGCTTGGGGATTTCGAAAAGATCCTTCCATAAATCCAAGACCGAATTCTTTTTCGCACTCTCTACTACACTCTTCCCATTGTCATTTTCTACTTCTGGCTGTTTAGTAGCAGAACTCGAACCCCAATCACTCTCGCCCGAAAATTTCTCTACTTTTGCATCTTCCAATGCCTCTTTCGAATTCTGAGTAAACCCCTCATCATTCTTCACAATCTCCTTGGCTTTTTCTTCACCCAAAGGCTTCTCGGTTTCGGGCTTTTGACCCGGGGTACATTTCTCAAACCCCTCCACGAAATTGAGATTCTCGCCTACTATATGAAGCTTACCGAGACATTCGGTGAAGGAGAAACGGGTGGGACCCATGCTCAGCTGCCCCGAAACGAAGACACGGTCGTTATCCTTCACGTGGGAAGCCACGACGTGAGCTAAGTCGCCTTCGAACACGACGGGAATCAACAGAGAGCTGGCCCCACCGCCGCATTCTTGCGAAATCAGGGCGGCCGCGAAGTGGTTTCCGTCGGGGTTTGCGGAATCCAATTGAACGGGGTTTTTGACGCGGCCGATCAAATTCACGGAGTTGGCGACCCTTTCTTGGTACGGGATCTCGATCGGCTTAGCCCAATTGAGAATTGAAACGGTCGGTTTCTGGGTCTGTTCGGGTAAACTCTGCGATTGGGAGGGTTTTGGGACTCCGGCATTGCTGGATAATCGCTTGGTTTTGGGGGTGGGAGGAGTTGTTTTAGACGAGTAGAAATTGAGCTGTTGAAGGACGGAAAAATGGCGTCCCCGAGCGGACAGTTTTGCTCTGGTAAGTAAACTCATGGGAGCTCGAGCGAGAAGACGATACAGAATTTTGTTTGGAAGGGGTTTTATGATTTAAGATTTAGGGCTTAGGCCATCTCCAACCACCGAGAAACCAAAACTTAAACCTAAAATAAGTTTAAATTTAAGTTTACAGTAATTTTACTCCAACCGAAAAACCAATATTCAAACTTAAAAGAATATTCTTTTTATATAATTATTTATACTATTTTTATAAATAACCAAAATCTTTATAAATTTACTATTTAACCACATAACTTTTGACATAAAAAAATTTAATAAATATTATTTTCAATTTACTTGTTTATCGATCAATTTTGTTATTGTGATTCATAGTGTATTTAATTTTGTAATTCGTAGCATTTTATTTTAAATATTTTATTTTTATTTTTATTTTATTTTATTTTTATTATCAATTAAATATTTAATATTTAATTATATTTAATATTGTGATATTTATTTTTTTATAAAATAATTTGTTTTAATTATTAATGATATGATTATTTAAAAACATTACGTTACAAGAAATACTATTAAATAAGAAACAAAAAAGTTTAATGAGTTATTTTTATTAATTTTTAAAAAAATGATCATTTTATAAATAATAAATAGTTTTTGGTTTGTGTTTACGTAAACGTAAATTTAAGTATTTTTTTAGTGGGTCCCACAATAAAACCTATAATAGGTTTATGTTTTGGTATTGGTTGGAGCATCTATCCTACTCCAAAATAAGTTTTTGGTATCGGTTGGAGATGCTCTTACGTTGAGAGAATTGGGGTTATTTGACTGTTCATTTACTCATTAATTAATTATTTATTTCAATAATCTTGCAAATTACTGTAAATTTATTCATTTCATTTTTTATTTACAAAATAAGAGTGTTAAAGTTTTCTAAAAAAATATTACTATTATTTTTAATTTACTATTAATTTATAAAAAAATGTGACAATTACTTTAAGACTGAGTGAGTATTTTAAATAGATTTTATGGCACTCCATGTTTCATTTTTGTCAAAAACTTTTATTTACAAAATAAGAGTGTTAAAGTTTTCTAAAAAAATATTACTATTATTTTTAATTTACTATTAATTTTTTAAAAAAATGTGACAATTACTTTAAGACTGAGCGAGTATTTAAAATAGATTTTATGGTACTCCATGTTTCATTTTTGTCAAAAACTTAAGTCATGTCTTTGAACTCTAATTCCCCATTTAAATGATTAAAAAATGAAAAATTGAATTGATGAAATTGTACTATGTCTCAAAACAACACAGATCATTTTTGTTTTAAAAAAAAAAAACTATTTATGTTCCAAATCAATAATCACATTTATTTCACAAAATACAAATAAATTATGATCATTAGTTTGAACCGAAAGAGTATATATTTTCTTATCAGATAGAGGGATTGTCCCAACTCCAAATAGAATAAACTTCTTATTTATATTTTACAAATAAAGTATTTTTATTCTTTTTGAGATAGAACTAGTCCTTAAAGGAAAAATCTCACTATAATTAACATATAAGGTAGCTTGGTGTTTGAAGTTTAAATCTTTATTAGATTGGAATCTAATACTAATAGGACGATATTAATATTACTTAATCAGAATACTCAACAATCTTCCGATGTCGTCCAGCGGTTAGGATATCTGGCTTTCACCCAGGGGACCCGGGTTCGATTCCCGGCATCGGAAATATTTTTATTCTTTTATAGAACATACAAAGAAACACCACTCCCATATTTTTTTCATTACTCAATTTTAGTAGTATTGTTTTTAACTGAGAATACCAAAACATACAAATAAACACCACCTTCGAGTGGTTCGATTCCCGGCATCAGATTTTTTTTTCATCAATCAATTTTATTATTGTTTTTAACTGAGAATGGCAAAACATCATAAATAATGGAGTAAAAAATACTAAAAATTACACAACAAATAAACACCACCTTCGATTCTTCTAATGTTCGTTCAACCACAAGATGTAAAATTCAAACAAGACCAATCAAAATATACATCGGTGACTAACTGACCATTGCTTTTAGAATCTGCACCTCAAACATGTCCAACACTACCACCAACAAGTACATACAAGAAAAACTGTGTCCCACAAGGTTCGGCAAACACTTACATAAATACGCCCTGTAATCGAATATGATTACTTTCTTAATTAACACATTTGTTTCCTGTTTTTCCTGCAATCGTTTTCATGAATCAAGCCCATAGTCCTCCCCAAAGTACTTGTCGACCAAGCCGTTGGCCATGTTTCTTAGATCTTCATTTTCATGAAATTGGAATCTTTCCATGGCATCTATTCCGTCTTCTAACTCAACAAGCTTTGGCCCCTCGCCATTTGGCATTCCCCTTAGAACCTGTTGGGGAAAATGGCACGGGAATTAATCAAATAAAATTTATCAAAATTATTGCTTAGATTTTATTATCACATTTCCCCTTAAGTCACATACTCTACGTTCGAGCACAAATAAACTGACTTCGTTGTATGGTATATACGGTTTTTCATTGTTCCATTCGTCATAATAAATCACAATTTGATCAGGTTTGCAGGAGTAACAACAAATCATTGTGTGTCAGAATGAAAAGGTAGAAATTTTCCAGCAAGAGTCAACTCAGTTAAAATTGAGGGGCTGTTTGTAATACCTCAATGGACTACTTTTATTTTTTTAATTAGGCCACGCCTCGAGGGCCAGACACTGTAATCATACCGTCTTGAATAGGAAGAGTTGCTTACCAGCTCCATGAACTGAAGACCTAGTCGAGCAGCCTCCACGTCTGCAGATCTCACAAGGTCAACAAAACCATGAAGACATCCTTTGCCAACCAGAGAAACCAAATGCTCAACAATCAAACTCGGCCTTCCGGATCCTTCCGAAGGAGCAACACAGAGGTTACCAAGAACATAAGCGACTTCCTTTTTAATGTCAAATGGCGCGGTTGACAGCAGGTGAATCAATGATGACACTGCTTCACTTGAATGTATTAATCTTTTATGTTCAACAGAACCAGCAGCTACATTTGATAGGACCCACGCAGATTCCTATAAAAATACATACAAACAAATGATAACAGCAAAAATGTAAGAATTACTAAATTCACACATAAGCAAGAAAATTTGGAGTAAGATCACAACACGAACTGGCGCACCTTTTTTATGACACGGTGCTCATTTTTCAAGCACTTGATCAATGCTTGAATCAAATTTACTGCAGGACATTGGGCATTCCCATTGTTAGTGAAGGATAATTTACTCAATACACAAGCAGCCGGAAAAAAAACTCCCTCGACCCCAAAATAGCATCCACTATTTCTCGATTTGGATGTCCCTTTGTATAGTTCTCTTTTTACGCTTAATTATAATACTTAATCCATTCTTTTAATGTTATAACCCTTTTTAACATAAATTATGTAACTAAAACCCTTCATAAAAAGTCATTTTATAATGGCAAATCAATAAATGTTTTTTGTATATTTGTAATCTCCTATGGCTCAAACTATACTATGGCTTAATTAGGCAATTAGCGGGTAGTGGGTGGCGGATATTATAACATATTACATTCGATAATAATTGATAGGTGGGTGTACTCATTGATTTGACTAGCTGTGTGTATGTATTACTTGTTTGCATAAAATAATTTCGTAAATAGTTGGTAACTACTTATTGTGAAAATTGGTAACACAATTTATTGATATTTTCTTATTGTCAATAAAATAGATTTGTATGGTGAATTTATTGAATAATTAAAACAATGTTAACAAAATAATAAAATTGTCATTATTTCATGAATTATCAGAAAGAATTAAGTTTCAGCAAATAGAAAAAAAAATCATGAACAATTACTCAATTAAATTCATGCAAATAACTTTTGCATGTACATCAAAGATAAAATTCTCATTATTCATTAATGACAGTTATTAGAATGACAAAGGTGTATCTCTTGGCTAACCTAAATCGTCATTTCAAGCCATTTTCACAATCCTTTTTTTGGAAGAAAAACTCATCTAACCAACTTTTCCTAAATCAATTAAAACCCGTGTTCACAAAAGGATTTGACTGCCCAATCATCTGAACTGGGTCCAAAGCTCGCATTTCATGCAAATCCTCTAACAACAACAACAATAATAATGAGAGTTAGAAGAACTAGCCTGTGATATCATGTCCAGCGACCAGAATATTATTAGTTACATAGGAATCACCAGCAACAAGATTACCTAAACTCCGTAGGACCTGCATACATGAAATTGTCATCAAAAAGTCTAGAAAAGTATTATGTTAACACATTGATAAGCTGGTGATGCAGGTGGACAATGATAGAGGTCAAAGTGCTATGGAAAGAAAAAAGAACTTTTAGATACTGGATAACGGTGATATATATATATAAACCACACAAGGTTCTGAGAAGACTGAATCTTATAAAAGTCATCAATGAAAGACTGGTCAGCTTTGATCTGTCGGGTGAGCATTGATCTAGAACAGATCACAGTGAAGGAAAGATGAGTGTTTGTTGAAGTCTCAGTTTTTAAAGCTGAATCATGGGTTCTTCATTTTTGAAAGTGAAAGAAGTCATTTGTGGAATCAAGACATTCACGAAATGGGAAAGTTATTTTAAGGAAACATAATCAAGAAATTGGGAGTTTGTTTTGTCATTATATAATCAATGAGTCCATGTTTCGCAAAATGTCAAACAAATAGTGAGAGAATTAAGCAAGACAGCCTGAATGGATTGATTAGACAGCAAAATATGAAATATGGTACCTAAAAGAAACATTAAAGTAGAGATCTAAAAGAATGTTGTATTAGCACCAATGGTCCAATATACAATCACCAGCTTAAAAATGCATACCGTAAGTTGTAAGATTTGTTTTCTAAACATATGTAGTTCAGGTATATACCGGGATAAGCATTTGCAAGCTGTTTGATGATGCCAGTCTATCCACGAGTATTTGCAGCAATTCACTTTTTGCAAGTATACTAGTAGCAACATTTGAAAGGGCAGTGAGATACACAATCACCCATGCCACTTCAGTCGCTAATTCTTCATCCCTGATTAAACAAGTAAAGTAATTGAAGACGACTATATGAAAAGAGAAGATGAAAGCAAATGTGCCACATTCAAACACAGTAGAAGAGAAAGAGGAATTCATAATGAATACACACACACTCATACGTATCTATACATACATTTACATATGTTATGAGGAAACTGACAGGCGCAGCTACTCCAGTTAGTATTTGACGTACCAACAGTTCTTAATCATTTCATTTTGTAATGGACAGAGGAACGTAAGAAAATAGCATGTGCCATATTTTTGCTCAACATTATAGAAAATGAAGTTATTTTCCATCACTTTTTCCTGACTCTTTTTTAACCTCGCCATCCAAGAGGCTGTATCTCAAATACAACTACGGCTAATTATTAGGAAGGAAAGTTTTTATAAGAAGCCGCAACATAGAGTAGATCCCTTGAAAACATTGTCTACCACGTTTGCTTCTCCATCATGCATACATGTCCATCAGTAGTAATAATCCCTACATTTTTTAAACTTCCCTTTCCAAAGGAAGATCAAGAGATTTTAGGAATGGTTAATTTCGTAAAGATTAGACACCCCTAATCAATATTAAGAACCAGTCATGGTTAATCAACAAATGAATTGAAATGTCATCCTGTACAGCTTTCTAACAGGAGTAAAAATAACCTAATGAGCGAAAAATTACTTTCCACTTACCCTCTCCTCATGTGTTGAAGAATAACATCAGGAACCCCGTCGATTTTAATCAATTCTGTAGCAGCTTTTGGGTCTGGTCCCTAAATCCAGAAAATTATGTTATATATAACAGAAAGAGTGAACTAAACCTAAATAAGTTTTCATCATTATTTAGACCTCTTATGCAGTATCAATTATCAAATATATTTTTATGTGGTAACAATCCAAGATGAGGTTGGTGAGGTTCATTGTTAGTTATTGGGAGAATCCAAGAGCTCTCTTTGGGATTTAACGGTCTTCCCTTTTTAAATATTCAATTTCCAAGTATATACTATGCAGCTAAAAACAAGTTTTAGCACCTTAATTAAGTTAGATAATGCCCAAGCAGCTGTTCTCACAGTTGAGCCCTTGCTTGGTAGCATCATCCTAGCAAGAGGTTGTAAAGCTCCTTGCAAAAGAAGAACATTTCTCAGCTCCTCTCCTTCACCAGCAACATTTCCCAATGCCCAGGCGCATTGCTCTGCAACAGGCAGAGAACTCTTTTCTGCAAAAGTATAATAATGATTTACATTAATTTGAGAAGAATTATTCAGAAGCATTCCAACTCATGAAGATATTTTGAGAGAGTTGACGAAAAAGACAAATTTATGTTGTTAGGCAAACATTAAAATGTCAATATGGTGAGGAATAAAAAAAAATACATGAATCAACTCCTAAAGGAAAATTGCATCCAAGAACTACCAACCTCCTATGTGGGCAATGAGTAATGGTAATGCAGGCAATAATGCTTTCGTTTCCTCAGGCTCTCCAGCTGCTATATTTGTCAGACACCAAGCTGCCTCAAGTAACTAAAATATGGTACCCCATTATATAAGATTATGTGTAACACGATGATATCTAGATGACTAGAAATCACACAATCAAACCTGTTCATCAGCTGAACCAAATGAAAGACACTGAACGAGAGTAGGCATTGCTCCAGCCTCAAGGGCAGCTTCAACTGGAGGATATTCTGATTTTGACAACAAGCGCCTTAGCTCACGAAGTGCACTAACTCTTTTCTGCAGTGCTCCTTTACCCCTGGAAAGTAATATTGTGTGAGTGCATTTCTAAAGCAGACTTTCACACTTTCCACATGACACAAATATAGAAAAACTAGATGCAGTTTTAGCTAATAAATAAACTTTCTTCAAGAGAGTACTTATATAACACATACTGTGTATACATAACAATATCACCCCATATAGTCATTTCCCAATTATCTACTACTACTACTATTTGTTTAACTGCTTGATCCTAATTATATTCAAATAGCATGATACAAGCATATTTGACTAAGAGATTAGTCTGCGTCAGAGTTTTCAAAATTATAGACAACGAATGAAAGAAAATTAGCATACTGATGGCCAATGGCTTGCTTTAACTCTTCCACGGCTTTCAAAGTCTGACTCTCCAGAACCGATTGTTCTTCCTCCGTCATCATGTCGTCATCAGCGGGAGCATCGGCATTGTCATCCATGTTAACTCCCACTCTGCACAAACGCTTCGTACGCATCAACGCTTCTCGTCTTTCCTTTTTTACGGTAACCGCGTGTTCTCGTCTCCTCTGAACTGCAACACTTCCCACTGAAATAACAGGCGGAATCGAGCAATCGATCAAATCAACGAACAATGCAAACAGTCAAGAGGACAGATTCCTTGTTTAAATCAATTGTGGAATCTTGAACAGTAAATCCATATTTCAAAATGCCAATAGAAAAAAAAGGCCGTCTCTGTTTCTCATGTATCAAACAAAGAACATTACAATTTCCACTATCACCATCCCACGCATAAGCAAAAAATGGATTTAAAAAAGGCGCAAATACAAATACATGTTGAGAGAGAGAAATGGAGAGAGGGATGTTTACCTGCTGACTTGATGGATCCTCTTTTGGGGGGAGTCGAGGTTTCGTCCGCCATTGTTTTACAGCTTTCAGCTTGAAAAATCTCAGTGAAGGTAGAGAGGGGAAAACAAAACAAGCACGCGCTCCTCCTGTCGCTTCGCTAGGGATTTTGAGGGAGTTGAAACTTTAATGATTATCGCGCCCTCTTCGTGTGGTGGCTTTCATACCAATTTTGGGGAATCTAAAAATTAGGGAAAGAAAGATTATTGTTCAAACAATTATTATTCATTTTTTTTTTATTTCATCTTCATATCATAAAATGAATAATTACACATCATAATTAATAATTAAAATAAAAGATAATGTTTGTTATCATAAGCATAAGCATAAACTACTCCAATAGGCAATTTATAGCGTGTACCTAGGAATAAAATGAGAATCGTGTACCCACTTATTTTTATAAAAAATAAAATATAAAATAAATTATTTCTAAGTTTTTTTTTCTCTTTCTAATTTTTTTTTCTCTCTCCCCACTATTTTTATTCTCTTTATCAGTATATTTCACAACCTAATTTTTTTATTAAAATCAATAAATTATTTTATGATTACACATATATGGTTTAACAAAAAGTATTTTAATAATACTTATGGACTTCTCGTTGATAATCGAAAATTTATACGAAAATATATTAATGATAATTTATTAATTATTTGATGAAGATTATAAGGAGGATTTGATACGGTAAACAATTTTATTTAATTTTAATGTGTAATTTATTTTTTTAAGATGATTACTTATTTATGTAATTAAATAAATAATTTTATTTAATTTTAATGTGTTATTTATTTTTGTAAAAGATAATTACTTACTGTGATGAAGTTTTTAGTAACACGCTGATTTCATGTTGTTATTCTTAAGTTAGTGATTTTAGTATGCTTAAGTTAGTGATTTTTATTAGTACGATAAAATTATCTTGAAGATGATGATTTTATAATCTCAAGATGATGATTCTATAGCTTGAAAATGAAGATTTTAACTATCAATAATGATGATTTATATAATAATTTTTTTTTTAGACAATAAATATTTAAGTGATGAGTATATTGATTTTGAGCTTTATTGATTAATGGGCCGAGAGCACAATAACAAACTATGCTCCTGGGAGCATAGTATACGTATTGACTCCAATATTGTTTATTGTATCATGGAGTAATTGTTAGAATGTGAATTTTATTGCATTTGTCTTTACACTTAGTCACACTCACGCTATGATTTAAAAATAAAGTGTAACTAATCTATATGTATAAAAATAAAGGAACTTTTGTTTCAACTCCATTGTCTTTAATATTTTTGTGTTTATAAAATATACCACAAGTTTGAAGTTAAATTAAATTGATTATAAATGCTATCAAAAAATATATCAAGTTGAAATTTTGTTGAAAAATCAAGTTAATTCGACAAATCAATGAGTCAAGTTGAGTTTCAACATTGTTATTAGTTTTTTTGTTTTTTTTAATTTTTGAATCATACATATATATCATACAATTATTTGTATATTTAAAACAATTGTTTTACAATTTTTCCTTAACAAACTTTTTACAATCATACATATAAGTAAATAAATATGTATTGTTAAGAAAAAATTGTAAAAAACTTGTTATAAAATATGCAAATAATTGTGAGAGGAGCGAAAGCAAAGCAAATAATTGAAAAAGTACATAGAGAGTATCTATATATAATTAGAAATAGTTGTAATATTTATAAATAAAGTAAAGTAATATAAGATGATATTTATAGTTATTCTAGGGTCATTCATTTATTAAAAAAAACAAAACTTTTTGAATAAAAATATATTTTAAAATTAAAAAGAAAAATAATTCTTATAAAAATTCAAAATTTAATTGAAATAAATAAGAGTAAAAATATATTTTAAAATCAAAAATAAATTATTAAATAGTAACATTATACAAAAATGTGCATATTTTTATTAAGAAATACTATTTGTCTATATTTTATTTGTAAATTTATAAATAAAATAAAATGTAATCAATTGATTCGATAAAAAAAGAATATAAATCATTATAAAACAAAATTAAATATTACTAGTACTATTAACTATTGAGTATTGATATTTAAGAAAGAAAAATAAAAAATTTTGGCATGTTTCATAATAGTTCATACACCAAAAACAAAAAGAACTATTTATGTTAAAAGGTAATATAATTTAATATATTTTAAGTTTTACCGCATAAATTACCGTTTACAATTTAATGTTTCATTTTTTAAATTTTTTTATTTATTAGAGTAGTTTAAAATTATAATTGTAAAATAGAGTAATAACTGTATAACTATTATAATTAATAATTGCTAAAATTAATAACCGCTATATAATTAACAAAATTAAAATAATATTATGTAATATGCTCTTATTAATAATTGGGAAAAAATAAGTTATTTAATTGTAACAAAATTTGAAAAACTTCCCTTCGTTCAAAATTACCCGACCAAACAAACAAAATTGATTTTTACTTATTCATTTACTTTTCATTTTTTTTAAATCGAGTAATGTGCCCGAGTACCAGACATCTGTGCGAGTTTTTTTTAAATCGAGGAATGTGCCCGAGTAGCAGACATCTGTGCGAGAGAGCCAACATGTCGAATCCCAGGACAAACTTCCATAATATTTTAATGAAAATTTGTCCCACCCGAGATTCGATCCTTGCGTCGCCGGAGAATTACACCCACATCATTACATGCCTTACTCGGCTATGCTCTGGACAACTTTTCATTTTTAAACTCCAGTAACAACAGTGCTTTCATGAGTTAGATGGAGTATTAACATATTGGGTACTGCCACCTGTCCGGAACTCGTCATCTTCCCCTCTCAAATTCGACCTGCAACAGCCAACTCTCAACAAGCCTCACCTACTTGATATCTTCATCAATCCACACTATATATATCCACTTCATCTCCATCTTCATATTAGCACTAAAATTTTATCTGCGATCCGATTCCGATGATGCCGAACCCGACCCTAAAAGCCGTAACCCTAACCCACGTCCGGTACCACAAGGGCGACCAATTGGGGCATTTCCTCGCGTGGATCTCACTCGTCCCGATCTTCATCACCCTCGGCGGCTTCTTCTCGCACTTCATCTTCCGCCGCGAGCTCCAGGGCATCTTCTTCGCCGTCGGGATCATCATCTCCCAATTCGTCAACGAGCTCGTCAAGACCTCCGTCCAGCAGGCCCGGCCCGAGATGTGCGCCCTCCTCGAGACCTGCGATTCCCACGGCTGGCCCTCCAGCCACTCCCAGTACATGTTCTTCTTCGCCGTCTATCTCTCCCTGCTGACTCATCACAGGATCGGGGCTCTGTTTCGATACCAGGCCTGGATCGTGGGCCTCGTCGTGTGGCCCGTGGCGTTTCTGACCCTGTACTCTAGGGTTTATTTGGGGTACCACACGGCGGCGCAGGTGCTCGCGGGGGCCGCGCTGGGGGCGGTTTTGGGCGGGGGGTGGTTTTGGGTGGTGAATAATCTGATCTGGTGCCGGTTTCAGGCGATCGAGGAGAGTGCGATCGGGAGGTTCTTCTACGTGAAGGATACTTCGCACTTGCCCAACGTGCTGAGATTCGAGTACGAAAACGCGAGGGCGGCTAGGAAACACGTTTCTTACAAGCGATCGGATTGAAGTCCTTTTGAATTTCACAACTATATACCCTTTTGATTTCTGTTTTGTTTGGTTTGAATTCTGATTTCTGTAGTTGAGAATTAAAAGTGAGTAGAAGGTAAACTTAAAATGTGTTTTTTTGGGGGCAAGATTTCCAAGGTTTATAATTTCTTCAGTGCTTGAAGTAGCCTTAATCTTTTGACCTCTTAAACAATTGCAGGATCATAATGTGATAGAAGATATAGTTATTGATTTTATCTACGATTCTGCTGTTTCTTGCCGGGGCTTTAGTCAGAGCTTTGGAAGATAGAGAAGCTTCAGTGTACTTATTACCGAAAGGATAGTTAACACAACTTTTATTATCTTTGTATTCATGCTCCGAGGAAGTAGTCTTTGTCTCTTTGAGATGACCTTATCAAATTTAGATGAAGTAGTCTTTGTCTCTTTGAGATGACCTTATCAAATTTAGATGGCAATGTAACATTCAAATATTTTCATGGAAAAGACTCTTGGTTGAAGTGAGGATCCAGTTTTAATATTACAAATGTTAAATTGAAATTAAGAAATCATCTTGCTAATCATATTTAAAATTTAAAATATATTATATTATATTATATGCATTTAAAATATTCACTAGTCTTTGATAATAAAAAATTAATTAATTCAACTTTAATGAATATGACATTTTTTTTCAAATTTATTTTAATAAAACAATTCAAATATAATAAAAAAAAATCGTTTAATTATTAATTTTTTCACATTGAAGAATATTTTTGAGGTAAATTAATACTTTATACTATTTTTTTTAATATAAAACCAAGCATTTTTTAATTATTTTAGAACAAAGTAGTAATAGTAAAATTTAATGGTGAAATGAAATGATTGGAGTTGAATTTGAATTTGGTGAAATTTTAATCTTTTTAGTTGACAATTTTAATAAGATGATTTTAATAGGTATAAAAATCAATTTCCATTTTCAATTTCATTTTTTGAAATCCATTTATATTTCCTGGTCATGTTTTTATAGTACTACATTAAGACATAATAAAAAAAAAGGTAAAAGTGGAGCAAAAACAAATGAGTAGCTTCTATCCACATTCCACACATACTCCCACGCCGGAACAGGAATTTCTCGAAAACCACACGCACGCGCGTAGTGACCGTGTAATATATATATGTCTACTTTTGTTGATATCCATCGATCGGGTAAAATTAAGATGTTAGCTTTATCGAAGAAGCCCGCGTCGAGCCCGAGCAGGCCCGACAATTTCCCGTCGCCCCTGATGGGGTTCTCGAGATTCGGCAGAAGCAGAGGAAGATTCTACACTCGCCGGAGGAGAGTAAATTCTGCTAGGGTGATGGTCGAGACCGCACGGGAACCGTCCTCCCCGAAAGTCACGTGCATCGGCCAGGTCAGAGCCAGCCGCTCCGCCGCGAGACGCCGTCGCCGGCCGTGCCGGTGGGTCGAGAAAACCAGAGCCCTGTTTTCAGGGCTCCGAGGGAAGGCTGCTTTTGGGAGGTGGGTTAATTTGTTTTTCAGGAGGAGTGAAAAGACCGAAGTTGCCCCTGGTTGTAATGACGGAAATGCCCCTAGTGTGCCGCCAGTGATGTTCTTGACCCGGTGCAGGTCTGCTCCGTACAAGCCTTCTTCGCTGGGAGGGTTATTTTGGGGTTGTTCGTTTGAAAATACGGTTGGTGCAGTGCACCCTCTGCTGCTCACGAGGTGTAAATCAGAGCCAGCAAGAAGAGGAGAAAGCGTATGTGGATGTGGCACTTGAAAATTATTGTAATTACTAGAGTAGTAGAATGTGAATTTGATTTTTCTCAAATCTTACGAGAATTAATTTCTGTGAATATAAGCTTTATGTTATTTTTCTATTTACTACTTTTTTTTATTATTATGATTGTTATCGAATTAATGATTTCGATCTATTTGTTAATGATTTCGATCTCAGGCAGAGGCCAGAGAGTAATTAAATTTGTAAAATACGGAGGAGTACTGGTAACTATACTCTCACAAAAATGTCATTAATTATCCTAAGTCTACGGCCTGCCTCAAAAGCCTTCTGGCTCAACCTCAAATAAACCAATAAATACACACTAAATTATAAATCAACAAAATTCAGCAGAAATTCGGGAGGCGAGAAATTGCATCTCACACAAATCCCCTCATCTCGATTTTTTGTCTTCTCTGATATTTTGTTTTCGATTTGGGGAAATGGCGAATTACGAGCTCGTGCCGAATCAAGAACAAGAAGCTGAGACGAAGCATGTAGACATTGAAAAGAACGCCGGAGCTCCGCCGTCCGAGGTGTCGATGGGATGGCCGGCAGATGGGATCCCGGTGATGCAGAGGTCCCAGTGGGAAACCAGCATCTTCTCTTGCCTTGGATCGAATGATGAATTTTTCAGCAGCGATCTTGAAGTTTGTGAGATTTTCTTTTTAATTCTTATCATTATTATGATGATGATCTCATATGGGCTATGGTGAATTTTGCTTTTGAGTTTTAAAGAATTGATTTTTATGCATCATTAGATTCTTGGGGGATAATGTGAACTTTTTTGTGGGATTTGAAATTTGCATTTAGGTTCTTGAAAACAAATTTCTCATGTGAGATTTCAAATTTGTGTATTGTAGTCGAATTCTTAGATATTCAAACATGTTATGAAAAAAGGCGGTGTTTAGTGCTTTTAAGTGTCAATTCCCGATCCGATTTCGCATCATACTCTAGTCATAATGTATTTGGCCACGTTTGGTACGAGGATTTTTAGTGTTTATAGATAGATGATTCTTTTCCGGCAATGAATATTTAAAACCATGTTTAGTTGATGTTTTGAAACGTGGTTTGTACTTTGGCTTGTGAAATCTTGTCCAATTGTTGTTCGGTTGATGGGCGATTGCTTGAGTTTGTTGTTAGTAATTCATTAGTTTTTATGTCGTGTTTTTGATATAAGTGACTTTTGAGTAATAAATCAGACATACCCCTTGAGCACTTTGGCGAAATATTCGACATACAACTTTTGATAAATCACTTCTTGCGAAAATTTAAACAAACACACTCCATATGCATCTTTGTCAACTACTAATATTTTGCGGTTATGATACCGAGCAGGTTTACTCGGTAGCATTGCCCCATGTGTTCTCCACGGAAGCAATGTGGAGAGACTCGGACATTCACCCGCTGCTTTCGCTAATCACTGCTTGCCATACACCGGCCTATACTTGATCGGGAATTGCTTTTTTGGGTGGAACTGCCTCGCCCCTTGGTTCTCATACCCTAATCGTACAGCCGTACGCCGCAAGTTTAACTTAGAGGTTAGTAATCTTTCTTACAAAAATAATTCAAAAAACTACCCTCGATGTTTGGCATAATTACAAAAACACCCCTTGTATACTAATATCGATGATTTGTTTGATACCTACAACAGGGCAGCTGTGAGTCACTGACCCGATCATGCGGCTGCTGTGGAAACTATGTGATGGATGAGATTCAGCGAGAGCAATGCGAATCCTCGTGTGATTTCGGGACCCACGTGTTCTGCCACGCGTGCGCTCTTTGTCAGGAGGCTCGTGAGGTTCGCCGGAGGCTTCCTCACCCTGGGCTTGCTATGCAGCCCATCTTGGTCATGATGCCGCCTGACGGACAGACCATGGGCGTTTAGCCTGAAGAACTTGCTATGTTTTCGACTGTGTTTTGTTCGAGAGCTCATACAACTTCTGGACTTCTGATATATTATACAAGTGTCCTATAATGTTGTTTATAAAGTGCATAGGACTATAGAAGTACCCTGTTTTATATTTTTATTTTACTAAATCTCTGTAAGAAGATACTGTATTTATTGTTAATTTTTAAGGTTGGTCACATAGCCCTGTTGAATAAAAACACAATCTTTAAAATGAATTTGATGTCTTGCAGGAAGAGAAAAAGAAGCAAACACCTCATTTCAAAACATCAAGCTACTGTTTTTAGTACTCAAAATGGTTTGATATTTTCGGACACAGAGGTATTTGAGGAAAAAAACATGGGCAAGAATCTATTCTCCCGGAGCTGATACACCTTGCTTCAGCCTTTCCTTCTTCATCTTCTTCTTCGAGACGGGCTTCTTTTTCCTCTGAGGAAGAGTCTTCTGGGCATACACATACAGAGCGTAATTCCCGATAAGGAACAGCAACACCAGTCCACCAACAACAAGCAGGACAATCAGTCCCGGGTTGAACCCTTGGGGGTCGACACCCCCGGCTGCATTTTTCTGTTCCATCCAACATGTGAAACAGAGTAAAATTCAGCAACAGAAAAAAAGGGTGAAACATAAGAAACCAACACTCGTAAGGACGAACTGATCTAAACGAAACACAAAACACGAACACATTGAGAACATACAGCAAGTTAAATTGATCAAATATGGGAAATTGGGAATGCAGAAATTTGGGATTTTTAGGTTTTAGATGACCATCAACTTTAGGTACATTGCCTAAAATTAAATTATCGAAATTAAATTTAAAAAATTATGAAAAAGAGAAAAATCGCAATGGTTATATTGTTGTATCTATAATTTCTCTACACATCGACGGATAAAAATTACAAAATACCTATAAAAATCCATTCGAACAAAACAGATCTACCAAAATCAAGTTGAGTAAAAAAAAATAAAAAATTATTACCGCACGATTAAACGAGGGAGGGACGCGATCGAAGTCAGCATCACCGTCGAAATCCATCGCCTTAAAAAAACAATTCGTTTGTGAAGTAAAGAGTAAAAACAAATTCGACGAAAGTGGGTAAGCTGAGAGCCCTGGATTGAAACGAAGGACCTGTTTTTTTTGTCGTTGCTGTGTGACAAGTCACGACCAATCAAATCTTGCCACGAAGGCCATTTTATAACATAGTACGTCAATTGAATTTCTAAGATTTTACTATTTTATTAAAAATAATAGTACCTCCCGTCTCAAATAATTGATGCACATTTATCTTTTTTAAACATGTCAACTAATTATACACATTTAAAAAAACATTACTTTTACATTTTAATATATATTATTTTACTTTTACTTTTTTTATTACTATTTTTCAAATGTTACTTCTAACTATTTTACTTTTTAACTTAAAAACATATATTTATTTTTTACATTTTCGTCAACAAATCAAAAAATAATATTTTTTTAATTAAATGTGAACAAATTATAAAATAATAATTTTCTTAATTTAAGTGTCCACCAACAAATGCATATATAATTAAAACGAAAATATTACTACTAATAATAAAAAAAATAAGTGTCCACCAACAAATGCATATATAATTAAAACGAAAATAATACTAAGAGTTGTTAGCTCAGTTGATTGAGCACTTGAATTGGTGATTTGAGATCCTTGGCTTGAATCCCAAAACACTGCAATTGACATAGACCAAAAAAAAAATACTACTAATAATATAAAAAAGTTATAGAGAATAATATGAATAAAAAACTAAGGCGTGCTTGTTACTGTTCATTTTACAATTTGTTTTTACAATTTGTTTTTTTGGTAAGATGATTATTATTTTTTATTCTTTGATTTTAAAATATAATAATTTACATAATTTTTTAATTTTATTTATAATTAATTAATTTATTTTTATTTAAAATTATATTAACTTAGAATTATAAAGTCATGGAAATGTGTAGCATTTGTACCTCTCCATGGGTACAAATTTGTGTCACATTATTTGCAAACATAAAAAATATATATAATTATCAATTTATACCTACATATATTTAAAAATAAATAATGAAAAATGAAAAATGAGCTCACAATTACAATTGTAATTTATATTAAAAAAAATTAGATACTCAAAATTTGCTCCAAGAAGTTAACTAGACCGAGGTGTCTGTTCATCGTTTATAATTAATTCTTTTATTCGTATATCTATTATGATTTTTAAAAAGAAAAAAAAAAAACAAGTGGATCGATTTTTACCAAAAATAAATAAAAGTTGACCAATTAATTGAACTGTATGTACCTTCGTGTATGTACTTACATAAGCAATGCAAAATCAAGCGCATTAGAAAGACTCCTACCGCTTTACTTCTTCATACTACAGTATATGCTACTTTAACAATAAAAATGATCAAACAAATTAAACCTCTGGTTCATTAGCATATATACAAGAAATTAATCGAAGGGATAGCTAGTTGGTTTATTTGGACGGGATAATTCTGACATAAAGGACAGTGGAACCTCCATTACCAGATATGACGACAGCTTGAACAGTCTTGAAAACCTCATGAGAGACGCGTGCTCCCATTTGCCTGGCGGTGAAGGTGATATAATACTTGAGATATTTGTGTTTAACTGATGTCATAGACACCAACGTGTATACTTCACCCTAGTTAATTAATAGTAAAAAAAATTAAATACAACAAAGTATATTATTATTACTAGCTACTACTGTATTAACTAATTGCAGTATATAACTATCGATCGATTACTTACATAATAATCATGGTATTTCTTCAATGCCTTGTGTGCAAAATAGTTGGCATAGGGATATCTAGAATAATGCCCTGTTTTGTACTTCGTGATTTCAGCATCATCATCATCAATATTATCGAAAACCTAGATATATGTATTAGAGTATATAATTAATTAGTATATATAGATCGATGAATATATGTAATTAATTAATATATACTGTAATTAAATTAACTACCTGGGGATCAATACTGTAATTTTCATATAGCCGAAACACGGCGCCGCTGTTCTCAGCAACGAACCTGCAAGAGGAACGACATGAATCACTGTTCATCGTCTCCATCTCCAACCTAAATTAAGGGGGTGTATTCAACTAGGATTTTGATGGATTTTTTTGGACTTTTAAAAGTCCGTGGATTTTTATGGATAATCTAAATCCACGGAGTATACGTAGAGTTTGACTAACTTTTTTCCATTGATTTTGATGGATTTTCATAAACTTCAAATATAATTTTTTAAATTGTTTTACTTGAATTTTTATAAACTTTTATATATAAAAAATCTTAATTATTTTAAAAAATCCAAATTGTTCAAAAATAAATAAATAGTATTATTTATCAAAAAAACATTTGTTCAAAAATAAATAAATATTATTATTTATCAAAAAATGCATTTGTTCAAAAATAAATAAATATTATTATTCATCATTATTATTTTATCTTCATTTATATTATTGTAGCCTCATTTCCCACATAGCATTAGCAATACTTGATTTTCAATCTCCATGAAGGTGTATTCGATTAGAATTTTATATGATTTACGTAAATTTTCATAAATATCAACTATATCAAAATGTATATGAACATATTTTTATATAAAAAAAAATAATTTATTATTCTAATTATTCTAATTTTTATTTTCATCACAAAGTAATTTATTATTAATATCATGTATAAATATTATTTTTAACGAAAATATGATAAGATCAATTTTCTCAAATAAAAATTTGAAGAGTGATTTGTGTAACTATTGTCAAAATGACTAACAATTGTTTTATTTTTATTTTTTGTATTTGAGTTTTCGTGTCCTAAAGAAATCCATTGAAATCTCTCATAATTATGAGAGATTTCGAAAAGTCAAATTTAGTTATATTTTGTAAAGAAAATCTATCAAAATTCATAAACTTTTAAAATCCATTATAATCCATGGACTTTTGAATACCTACAGATTTTTAAAGACTTTTTAAAATCCTAATTGAATACCTCCGGATTTTAATGGACTTTTAAAAATCTGGATTGAATACACCTAAACTTTAAAAGTCCATTAAAATCCTATAGACTCTTAATTGAATACAATCCCCCTAAGTTTTCGATATCCATCACATTACATTATTTATTTAACGAGACCCAACCCTAATCAATCCAACCCGACCCATTAACATGGTAATGGGCCAAGAGAGTTCAACCCGCTCCATTTTATTTATTGGGTGACCAATCAAATCATGCCACGTATAACAAAAAAAAATAGAAATGAATAAATTCAGTACATAGGTACTGTAGTAAATTTTTCCCGTCCCATATACGATAGTACTCGTAACTCACTCCCTCCGCGCCTCCGTCCCATTTAAGAGTAATAATTTTTATTCATATATACTTATTTTCGTTTATTTTATACTAAAAAAAGTCCCTTGTTTGAAAATAAAGTGTTGAAATTGCCAAGTAAATTAGATGTTACTATTTGATTTTATTTTTTTATAAAATTAATTGACAAATTATTTAATTGAAATTATCAAAACAAAATAATTAGATTTTATTTTTTTATAAAATTAATTGACAAATATTTTCATTGAAACAATCAAAACAAAATAATTAAAAAATAGAAATGATGCAATTAATTATTACTACTCCTATTCACGAGTGAGGATAAGATCCTGAACTGAACTACTTACTACTCAAGGACAAAAAAGATCATGAACTGATCAATTTACTACTCAAAGACAAAAAAAGTACTACAGTGGAAGTTTCGTACTGAAAAAAGCCCAAAAACCTGAGATCGGTCAAATTAATGACAAATCATTAAAGTGAATTGAAATTAAGTTTAAAAGAACTTAATCAACCTAAATAGAATAGATGAAGTATTTACTATTTTGAAACAATAAATTATTGAAATGGTCACATGAGCTATCTACGAATACTGAATAAAGCCTGGACAAACATCATGAGATGGATGGAATTATAATATATACCGGCTACTAGCTAGCTAGGTCGAAGGGGTGGACGGGATAATCTTAACATAATGAACAAAGGCATGTCTATGATGCATATGGCGGACGATAGCTTGAACGGTCTTGACAACATCACCATTTTTGGAAGTGATAGTAAAGGTGAGATAATAGTACGTAGGTTCTCCTCGTTTACGGACGGCCTTCTCAAGAGACAAAAACTTATACTGTTCAACCTGATAATATACAATCAAAATACAACAACGTGCAAACGGCAAATTAATTAACATTACAAGATGAATATTAATTGGATGAGTAGCTAGCTTACATAATAAACGTTGTATGTGTGCAATGCCCTGTTTGCTAAAAGTTCGATATGAAAGGTATCCAGAGCATCACTGTCGTCGTCGTCATCATCATCTGTACGATCGAAACCCTAGAGAGATTGATCGAGATAAACAATACATTAATTATTAATTGGAGTAGGTACGTACGTATTCAATTCTCACATGAATGAATTATACCTTGGGGTCGATCTTGAAAGAGGCAGATTTATTTCTAGGTCTCCGAAACAAGGCGCCCTTTCGCACTGTCTCTTTAGCGAAGCACCGAAGGGAAGGAGAAAAGTAGCCTCTATTCGAACCAGTTCGTAACCCTCCCGGATTCGAACCTAATTTCTTTGGGAAAGGTCTTCTTCCTCTTCCGTCAGACGAGTTACTAAACCTTTTAGCTCTAGATTTAGGGCTCATCGTCGATCTCTATCTCTCTCTATCTTCAATTGAAGCACCAAACAACAAAAATAAAACAGTGTTTGGTTTTCGATCGACCCCAATCCCTAACCCTAATAATTGTACGTTAATGGGTCATCGCCCACTCCATTTTATTTAATTATTGGGCTTCTATTAATTATATATATCAAGATTTTTTTATATACGTTTGACGCAATAGTAACAAAATTTACAAAGTAATGAATAAAAAATAAAAGTAAAATTTTATTTTAAAGTTAAATAAAATTAAAATATATTTTTTTAAAAGAAAGATCATCTATATATAAAAAAAGAGTAATTTAGGAAAAAGTGTATTATAGTTTATAATATTATAATTTAAACTCTATAAATTTACCTTAGAATTTAATGGTTAATTTTTTTATTTATTAGAGTAATCTTAAGATTTAATTAAATAAAAGTGTAATAACCGTGTGCTTTAAATAATAAATAATAATTAATAACCATTGTTTAAATGAATAAAATTGAAATTATATTAAATAAACGGCTCATATTAATAATTAGAATAAATTGGGTTATTAAATTCTAAAGAAATTTTAAAATTAATGTTCACTTTATCCAAAATCACCCATAAAAAAATACATAAACCCAATCCCTAACCCTACTTGTAGTAGCAACCAACGTCAACAATGTTAATAGAGGTGGGAAAAAATACTGAAATTTGTGGTATATTGAAATTTCGGTACAACATATCCAGAAAAATACAAAATATATGGTATATTGAAATTTGGTATATTTAAATTTCGGTACAACATATCCAGAAAAATACAAAATATATGGTATATTGAAAATTTCCCGTACAATATAATGAAATTTCGATACAACATATCGTACAGAAAAAAACAAAATATATGGTATATTGAAATTTTTCGGTACAATTTTCGGTACAATATAATACAGTATACAAAATATATGGTATATTGAAATTTTCGTTACAATCATCGCGATCAATATGAAATTTTTAACATTTTGGTATTTCAGTATATACTGACATACCGAAAATAATCGATATAATTTGGTATATAAAGAACGATCTCTTTTGTATTTCGTTATATATTTTCGGTAAAATTCGTTAGTAAAAAATTTGGTATGCAAGTTTGATATATCGACATTTTCGATATACCGAATGTTGGGTACGATATCGATATAAATTTTTTCAATATGATATCGGTATGGTAATTTTTAATTTTTTAAATTAGATCAAGTTGTAGGTATCAAAAGAGTTAAATAAGTTTTACATTCCAATGTGATGTTTTGTTAGTGTAAAATTCTATATTGTGTGGTTAATTTTGATAGTTTCAAATTAACCATCTAATATATACTAATTATTAAGACAAATGAACTACGTACAATCCAATTGAATATGAATGGAAGAACAAGAAGTGCTAATCTAATAAGTACTAGTGAATAATGCCTGGCAAACACATGCATGCAGATATATCGAATTAACATATGCAAACTATACCGGCCATGCACAGCTAGGTGGAAGGGGTGGAGGAGGTTTGGGTGGACGGGATAATCTTGACATATAGGACAAATGCAGATTTATAAATACGTGATTCAATGATAGCTTGAACGGTCTTGACAACATCATCGTTTTTGGAAGCGATAGTGAAGGTGATATAGTAATACCAAGGTTCTCCTGTTTACGGACGGCCTTCTCAAGAGACACAAACTTATATTTTTCATTCTAAGAATCAAAAATACAAAAACAACAGAAATCAAATAAACATAATATTATTATCATAATTATGAACAACTACGTACCTAATTATCGAAAATGGATATTGATAGTGCCATAGTGGAATAAATAATTATAAGCGATGAGGAATATTGGATATGAGCAGCTTACATGATATACGTTGTATGTGTGCAATGCCCTTTGAGCAAAAAGTTCGATATAGAAGGGCTCCCGCTGGAGATCACCATCATCATCATGAGTACGATCGAAACCCTAGAGAGATGGATCGATCGATGACATACATATTATTAATTAATTTATGTATTCATCGAATTAATTAGCTGAATGAATTAATAATAATACAAATTAAATTAAATGAATAAATTGAGATGATGATTAATTACGTACCTTGGGGTCGATCTTGAAAGAGACGGATTTGCCCCTGGGTCTCCGAAACAAGGCGCCCTTACGCACAGACTCTTTAAAGTCGAAGGGATGTGAAGGATAAAGGTAGCCTCCGCGACCACGATTCGGTCGACGGAACGCCTTACCCTTACTTAGGCGGCCAGAGGAATTACTAAACCTTCTAGCTTTAGATTTAGGGCTCATCGTCTCTATCTGACTATCTCTCTTTTCTCCAATTTAAGCACCAAACAAAAATGACGAGTATTTGTGTTTGGTTTTCATTAGAGCTGAGTATTTATTTATTTATAATTTTATATACCCCAACCCAATCCTTAACCCTAACAAAGTAACAAGTAACAACAGACCGCAACACGTTATTGGGCCATCGCTGGTTCAACCGGCCACACGATTTTATTTTATTTTATTTTTCGGGCTTCCTTCTAACCCACTTAATATATCCTAATAGAGAGATTAGGGAACTTTGTGTCAATTGTAAAAATTAAATTTGATTTATTAAATAATTAAAGTACTAATTGTAGATTCCACTCTTTGTTGTGGATTCCGCTTTTGTTGAAAGACAAATTTGTGAAATTGTTTCTATTTGAGTGTGTCTTGATTGAATCATATGATGTAAACTCATTTGTTTTGTACATGAAATGTTAATGTACACAAAATTCCAACTCCGGGTGAAAAATCGACAAAAACGAGCTCAGAGGCATTTTGATAATTTCCCTTGGAATTTGAATTTTCCGCAGCTTTGAAACGACGCCGTTTTGAAGGTGAATTGGTTGCGGGTGTACGGGTTTAGGGCGAGCGATTTCTCACTCGATTCTTCACCTCATTGCATGATTCTTACGCAGTTGTGGTCCCCGCCAGCTTATCTACAAGATGCACATGGAATTGTATCGATTGATCGCACGGTTGTGATTTGCGAGGCAGTTGCAGGTCGACGGAAGATGATGAAATCGATTTTGTGCATTTCCATTTTAGTATATAATCGCGAGTGTTAACTGTTATACCACTATTTTTATTTGTTCAGATAGCAGCTCGGAGGTGCCCGTGTGCAGAGAGCACGTGTCACGTTGTCTCACCGCGGAGATCCGATCGAGGAGTGAGACATCGTCGAAGCGCCGAGAAACTCCCACCGAGCAGATCAACCATCACCCACCGAGGACGCCCCAGACATGCCCTGGAAGTCGAAGCATCTATCCCCGAGAACGACGGATCCGTGGACCACCGGGGATGAAGGGAGCCAACGAAAGCCGTGGAGCTAAGCCGAGCTGAGTAAAGGTCGGCTGATCAAACTGGGAGCTTCCCTCTATGCGTACTGGGTTTGCTCGACTGGAAAGGCAGCGAAAATTTGGGTTGGTCCATGTACAAGGCCCATGTAATAGAATTAATAGGCCCATTAGGTCAAAAAAAAGGAAAAACCCTAATTGTAGCTCTAAATACTTTGATACTCTTACCAAAATGGGCAGATCTTCAGCCTCCAAAAAATAGAAATATTTCCTTTTTTGAAAGAATAATTTATTGTTGGCTCAATTCTCAAAAACATTCTTGAGTTTACGGGAGAGAAAAGACCACCCTGCCCGGCTTTTTCCGCTCGTTAACATTAGCGATGAATATGCAACAAGTGAGCTAGAGAGAACGTTGTGTAATCGTTCTTTTGCTTCGTATAATCCCAGAACCACCCTTCCCTCCACCGTGCACGTAGGTTGCCTTCCCGGCGGCCGAAGCACGTAAAATCATCGTGTTCTTTCCGTTTTTGCAGTGTGTGTGTGTTCTATATACTCCATACAAACTTCGTGTGACATATTGCCTTGTCTGATAAATTCCTCACACATGCACGAATTATCTGCGTGCAACAATTACTCATACGGTAAGTCCGATGAATACCATCATCCGAACTCCCAAGAAAACTTTTTTGACGCAAAAGTTCCGAAACCAAGACAAAGAAACGACTGCTCCAAGTGTAATAGTGAGATAGTTTGCACGTGTTGTTCATACAGTAGAAATTGGGATTTACCATCCATAATATTGAGGGGTAAAGAGGCTGGGCTATATATATAGAAATGGTTACACACAGAGAATCCGTGCATGTGTGAGGAATTTATCAGACAAGGCAATATGTCACTCAGGGGAAACCGTTAAAATACATGACGAGAACAGTAGCAGAGAACAAATACAAAGGTATGACTCCTATATTTTTTTACCAGCATTTTCAAAGAATCAAATTGGTGGAATCCGTTATTTATTTCTGGAAAAAATTGCAAAATTTGACGTGTAAACATTAGGGTTGTAATAGAAGGATTTCGTAAAAGGCACGACTCGCATAATAGTCATGTAACCATAGTATACATTATTTCATTCGCATTTGTGAGTTCCATATGACGGTCACTGGATTGAAATACAGTAAAATTGGGATTAAAAAAATAGACTTTTAGATAGTTGCTCGACTTGTTTTTGTAAAATCACTCATTTTGGTATTAACTGATTAAAAATATTAGTGACAATTGTTATTGACATGATTTGTAATCTTCTGAAATAAATTATTGGATTCATCCCCAGCAGAGAGCAGGAAGAAGGCGAAGATACCAGTGAAGCACTGATTAGACGTTTTAATGCGTCTCTCGTCAAAATCCGAGGTCAGTTGTAGTTTGACTCGGTATCAATCCAAGGAAACGGAAGAGTAATATACAAGTGAATGTTCGTGTTAGAAGCATATGACATAATTCTAAATCCTAAATTC
>JACOMQ010001750.1:0-27604 GCA_014843705.1 Euphrasia arctica
ATTATGAATATATATATATATATATATATATATATATATATATATATATATATATTGCGGGCGGGTCGGTTTTTAAGCGGGTGGTCGACTATATACCCATGACCCACCTATTTTTTAAACCGTGATTTATTTTTTAAAAAATTAAACCGGCGGATTTGGGCGGGTACCGGTCGGTTTGGCGGGCGGATCGGGTTTGGCGGTTTTTTTGAACACCCCTAATTTTTATATACTTTCAATCAATTTTAAAAATTAAAAATAATATTATAGAATTAATTAAATTATATATTTAAAATTATTTATCATATTTTTGTTTAAATAAACTAAATGAAATTATTTGAATTAAGTGAAAGAAATTAAATTTAATCAACTAAATTAAGTACTAATGCTAACTATATACTCCAGGTCCACTAAAGACCCGGCGCCGCTACCTAGTTAATAAATGCACAAATTCGGTATTCCTACTTGGCTACGTTGTTTACTGCTTTAATAAAAAATACAATATTTCCTTCGGCCATCCATTAATAAATGTCATACTTTTTTTAACACGAAATTTAAGAAAATATATATAATTAACCTCAACAAGTGGATTATTTTGGATACTTTTTTTTTCTATTGTCTATCTGACTAAACTAAATTGATTTTTATTATTATTATTATTATTATTATTATTATTATTATTATTATTATTATTATTATAATAATAATAATAATAATAATAATAATAATAATAATAATTTCTATATACTTTCATTTAATTTTAAAAGTTATAAATAATATTATAAAATGAATTAGATTGTTTATTTGAAATATTTATCATATTTATTTATATAAACTAAATTGATTAATTGGAAGTGAAACAAATTAATTAAAGTTAATTGAACTGAATTCAAGTAAATAGTATATTCATCAAAAATGAAAAAAAATATTGTACAACAAATGTTACTCCTTACTAAGTACAGTACTAACTATCCGCCGCGCCTACCTAGTTAGCAAATGCACAAATTAAAATGGTATTTCTACCCGTACTTGGTTGCTTTGGTTAACATTTTTTTCTAATTAAATACGATTTTCAGTCTGTCAATTTATTTCTTTGTGGCACACTAAATACGATATCTTTTCCTATACGATTTCCAATAATTCATTTTCGTATAAGAGTAAAAATTACAATAAAATAAAAGTATACGAAAAGATATCGTATTTATTGGCAACTTTTTTTCATTTATATAATTTATGCATGCTAAAATGAGTGCCACTAACTTAGTGCAATGAAGAAGATTTGATCTCAATAATGAATTATTGTTGCTGAAATAGTTTGAATAGATTCTATTGTTCAATAAAAAATTGTAAATTTTACAAACTGACCATTTATCTTTTGTTCGGTGGATTTTTTTTGTTATACTTACTTTATAAAACTGACCACTTTTCTTTATGATTTTACAGTTTGTGGATGGAAAATATTGCAAACTGACCCCATATCTTTACGTGTGTTGCAAAAGATGCATTTTCCAGAAACTGAATTAAATTTACTACTAGCACTGTAATAAACTATTCTAAAATTACATTTTAATCCATGAAATAAAATTGTGCTCTTATCTTACCCGGCAATTAGGACAAAATTACCATTACATCCTCTTCCTCTCCACCTCCACCACCCTCTTCCTCTCCACTAGCTCCACTGTATAAGTAACGGTTGCACCGCCACCAACAGAGTTTCATAGTATGGCGCAAAAGCAGAGCTACGAAGAACGAAAATCTTCACACTAAATATCCACATACTGTACCACTCTTCAGTTTCTCTGTTTTTTGCTCTATCAGGTTGTTGACTTAATCGAATCCACACCGGAGCCTCTCAATCTCAGGTAACAACATATCGCATCCGAAACCTAGAAATTTCGTTCTTTACATTCATCAGATTGCTCGAATTTTTGGGGAAAAGATTTCCAATTTTCTGTAATCAATTGCAGAGAATTCCAATGGAAATCCAGTGCGAATCCAAATCTCCGAAGCTCAACTTCCCGAACGGCGTCGTTTCCCCAATTATCGTGCGGAACCTAGACCACGGACGCCGCCGGAATTCACTGTTCGATCCATACGCATCCGACAGCTCCGAATCTCCGTCTCCGCTGCTGAAATACCTGCGCTCCGCCGAATCCAAATCCGTTTCCTCGCCGTCGTTCATATCGCCGGTGAAGTTTGAGGAGGATGTGTTCGTCATGGACGGAATTCCCGTGAAGAAGTCCAACAAAGGAAGCGGCGAAGCGAGGAAGAGGACGCCGCTGATGTCATCCAGCTCCTTTAACAGCAATTTATCCGGCGGAAGGTCCAATTCAACTCCGTTGAAGTCACGCCGCGGCGGCGGCGGGATAGAGAACACCAGACCTCAGAAGAACAGGCTGTGCAGCTTCTGGGAGACTTGCGGAACATGCCAATTCGGTTCGGAATGCCAGGTCACTTTTGATCCGACGGTTATTATTTCCGCTCCTCAGATTAATCTACGGTTCATATTGAATTGACGGTTTTCCGTTCCTAAAATCGCATTTTCGATGTTAACAAACGCGTTTACTCTGTTTCTATATAATTGAAAAATGGAACAATAATAATTTCACCTGCAACACAGTTCGCGCACGGCAAAGAGGAGCTGCGGCGTCCCCCTCGCTCCTCCGGCAAGATTTTACTCGAGGTACCGATCCGAATTAACCCTAATTTCACCTTCGATCGTTTCACTGTAATTTTTCATCAAGCGATTCTTCATAGGGTTTTACAATTCACATCCCCGTGATTTTTATGTTTTTCGTAGATTTTCAAATCGAACAACGATTCAGAGGGATCAGCCTCACCATCATATGGAAAGAACTGCTCCGCCAACATCCAATCCAAATCATCATCACCGTCATCACCAGCTGCGCCAACAACAACAGAAGAAAAAGCTCTCCTACTGCCACCATCACCAGCAGCTATGGCGTTCTCCACCCCACCTGTTCAGGTCAAGCACCTCTCTGGAACTGAAATTCCCAGCGGAACGCTCCCGAACGATTACCCGTGCAGATCGGATTGGACTCCTCAGGACGACGGGATCGAGGTCACGCTGCCTTTCGTCGAGGGGGAAATTCCATCGAATCAAGATGTAAATGCTTATATCGAGAAAGTGCTTTCAGGTATCAGTTCTAGAAAGAGGTTGCCTGTGTTTGTGGAAATTTTCCCTGGGTAGTTAGTTGCTTCATTTGATTGGGGATGGATAAGCTGATGATGGGGACACACAAATTCTTTTGGTGAATATGACTTGATTTTTGATGCATACTGGAAATAACAATGACTTCGTAAATGACGCTTGAATATGATAAACGATAAATGTGGGGTTCTTGTTTCAGTTTTAAGGTTTCTGAACATCACATGGTTTTGGATCGTGTTGTAGTCGAGTAATAACAGAAATAGCAGTGAATACATTTTCTGTTTTTGCAATAGTCTGCTAACATGTGCATTCTTATTCGGTCTTAATGCCTTTTTCTGTTTTGCAACGAACATGTATTTCAAGTTGTGTTGAGATTCATTGCATCTAAGAAAAGTTTCAGGGATTCCCTGAAATTATATTGAACCAAATCATGAACTCCCCCTACTAACAAGACTGCCCTTTTCTGTCTGTCCTCGGTTGATGTTGCTAAAGTTCAAAAGCACATTCTTTAGACTCAGATAAGTCATGAAGCTAACAAACGTAAATAGGTGCTAGGGATTTGAGTTCTGTTTAAACCTAAGTACATACTTTCAAAAGCAATCTGTGAGTGCTTTTAAAGCAGTTGGCGTTGAATTCTGATCATCCATGTTTTTGTTTTGCATTTTCTTTAGACTTGCACTGTTCTGAAGTTGTTTAATTAAATTTTCTATAGGGATTAACTCACCAGTGTAAACACATGTTTGTCCTAGTTTCTTGCATTTTTTTTTTTGGAAGTTGTTTGGATTGTATCTAAGGAGGCTGAAGGCTGGAGAAAATTCGACAGACAGTCTATAAAAGAACAAATATGCCTTGTTTGTTTATGTTTCCATGGCCCTTTTCGAGTTTCTATATGTTGAGAAAATTAGATTTTAAAATTTGTTTGTTCTCGTGTGAAAATCATGAACTATGTGAGCAAATGAGAAGGAGAGCTTATTACATAAGTTTGGTCGAGTGGCTTTGAATTTTTTATTTTTTTTGGTTATGCATTTATGATCTGAAAGTTGATCTTTGTTAGTCCAACACAATTATAATGTGATTGACAAATGAATGTCAAATGGTGTATTGTGTTTGTGTATATATACTATAATAGGGTTGACAATTTAAATTATACGGAGTAGATTTGTTTTAGACATTTTATGCAAAAATGAAACGTGTGAAAATTGGTAATTTTGTACAGAAAATAATACTATTTAAAGAGTATATTCTTGCGATCAAGTTTAAAAGTCTCAAGGTTGTACACTATAATCATGAAAATCCAAACTCCAACACAAAAATGCTTAGTAAATTTCCCGATCACCTCAACCTTTCATGATTTACGGCTCCAGCACCGGCATGTTAAAATATACAGTAAATAAATTATACATTATCCTTTTTCTTTTTTTTCAGTCCACAAGTGGATAACGTGATATAGGATCAGCAAAGGCCATATATCCTCCTAATCAAGAAACAAAAAACCCATAGCCCTACGGCGATCGCAATGCCACTCACTGCCATCAATCGTCCACCGTCTTCTTCACCCTTCCCTTTTTCCCATTCCAATTCCAAATCCTTCAAACCACCCAATGCCACCTCCCACAAAATCTCCCTGGACGGAAACCTCAACACCACCTCCACCGGCGTCATCGTCGTCGGCGCCGGCCTAGCAGGCTTAGCCGCCGCGACCCGTCTCCAAGCCGAGAACACCCCTTTCGTCCTCCTCGAAGCCTCCGACGCCGTCGGTGGCCGCGTGCGCACGGACTTCGTCGACGGCTACACCCTCGACCGCGGCTTCCAGATCTTCATCACGGCTTACCCCGAAGCTCAGACTCTCCTCGACTACGGCGCCCTGGATCTCCACAGGTTCTACTCCGGCGCGCAGGTCTTCTACGGCGGTCGATTCCACACCGTAGCGGATCCCCTTAGGCACCTCCCAGACGCTCTCCTCTCGCTCACGAATCCCATCGGCTCACTCGTCGATAAGCTGCTGATCGGGTTGACTAGAATTAGGGTTTTGACTCGGTCGGATTTCGAGATCCTGACCGCGGAGGAATTGAAGACGATTGATCTGCTTAGGGCAATCGGGTTTTCGGATTCGATCCTCGACCGATTTTTCCGGCCGTTTTTCGGGGGGATCTTCTTCGACCGGGACCTGGAAACGACATCCCGCCTGTTCGATTTCGTGTTCAAATGCCTCGCTCTGGGAGAGAATACACTCCCCAGTAACGGCATTTCCGCAATTCCCGAACAGCTGGCCGGTAAATTGAACCCGGGCTCGATCAAATTAAATTCCAGGGTAGTCTCGATCGACCACAAGCCCGGAGAAGAAGGCGGCGGGGGCGTAGTCGTAAATTTAGAAAGCCAAGAATCACTGGCGAGCGATCTCGGAGTGATCCTGGCCGTCGAAGAATTCCAGGCTGGCGAGATTTTGGCGGGTAAGCCGACGACGACGGGAAAAAACGCTCGGGGCACGGTGTGTTTGTACTTCACCATGGACAGCGAACGGGTCCCGGTGAACGACCCGGTTCTATTTCTAAACGGGTCGGGTCATGGGATCGTGAACAACATGTTCTTCGCGACTAACGTGGCTCCTTCCTATGCCCCTCCCGGGAAAGGTTTGGCCTCCGTTTCGCTTGTCGGGACTTACGATGACGTGCCAGACGAGGAGCTCGTGGGGCGGGTGCTGAGGGAGTTGTCGGGTTGGTTCGGGTCGAGGTGTGTCGGGTCGTGGATATACTTGAGGATGTACAAGGTCGGGTTCGCTCAGCCGAACCAATGCCCGCCCACGGATCTGATGAAGGATCCGAGGGTGAAGCCTGGTTTGTACGCGTGTGGGGATTATATGACGAGCGCCACTTTCGACGGGGCGTTGGTTTCCGGAAGGAGGGCGGCTGAGGCTTTGTTGAAAGATCGATCTTTTATTTAGTGTGTGTATCGTTTTTTATTTTACATCATCTTCAAGAAAGAAGAAGCAGGTAGCCATTGTTTATTTTATTCGTCGAGACGGATGACTACAGTAGCTTTAGCTTATATATACATACATTATCAGACACTGACTTTAAACTTCATTCCAGCCTCACAGTGCCCTGCGAAAGTGCAGATGAAGTAATTCGCTCCCCTCGCGAGAGGGACCTTATCGCTGCTTCCTCCCGTGTAAACTTTGCCGTTGCTAGGAACTGCTGCGCAGTTGTCGTACCCGTTTCTGTTCACCGCCATCACATTGTGTTTCCCGACTTGATAATTGAACACTGTTATAAAAGAAAAAAGGAATCAATGTTTGAAATTGATTAACGAGAGTTAGAGAAGATTATTTATTGTCTTGGATCTTATTATCTTACCAAGGTTGTCCCCTGCCTTCAACTTCTTGGCTCTGGTCAATTTCTGAAGAGTGCCGCCGCTGATTTTCCAGTCGACCGTGTAGTCGGCGGCTTCAGCCACTTGGCAGTGGAGAATCATCGACAGAGTCACCATGATCATCACCAGTAGTGCACTGCCTCTTTCCTGAGACGACATCCCCTGTGTCTTTTTTCACCGTAAGCAAATGATGTGTTTGTGAGTTTTGTGAGATGATGCAACTGCTGCTCGATGGAGCCCGATTTATAGAGTGGTGAACCTGGAACCATATGATTTCGATGTGGTTCGCAAGGACCCCACTGGATATTATGAGTGTGAACTGTGATAGTCAAAGTGCATTGAAACGAACGAGCATTTTCCGTTACCGACATGCCAGTAGTTGATGCAGTGTACTGTGTGCGGTGGGGTTATATGTGATGTGTAGTTAGTGCGACGACCAGGGAGGTATGTACGTGGTTGCTCAGAAAGGCATATGGGTTCTTCCAGCTGTGTGCTCAAGGCATCATAATTCAAAGCATGCGTATGGAGAAGAACTGACATTGGAAAAACATGTAGGGATGGAGCCTGAAATAAATTAATATTAGTGGGGTTTAGAAATTTGACTATTTGTCACCTACATCAATACACAAATTGATGAGAGCTTAAATATTACTCGCGCACTCTCCGAATTGGTTGTCAAATTCTATATAAATTTACAAAGAATTTGAAAAACAAACAGTTCAAGGACTAAAGCAGTCGATTTACAACAAAAAATGACAAACAGTTCAATAATTGAAGTAGAAATTTTTTACTATTCTTTTTGTCTTGAGAATGTTTACTTAGAAAAAATGCACATAATTAAAAAAAAAAATTGTTAGTGATGAATAATATAAAATAGGAATTATAATTATAATGAGTATTAATATGTAATTGAAATAAAAAAAATAGTATAAAAAACAGAGAACATATTGATATAAAGATAGAAAAATGTTTGTAATATTAAAAACTTAATAAAACTGATTTAATCCAGCAATCAAATTTGAGGCAAAAAGCAGATAGTTAAATAGTTATTCTCCAACAGATTTAATGATCAAATTTAAGTATGAGACCAAAAATTAAAAAATATATATTAAAAACATAATAAAAATGATTTAAAATTTTAAATTTACAAATTATTTTGATTATTTTACTATGTTAAACGTGTGATTAATATTTAATACTATATTATAAATTATTTATGAATTGTTTTGTTTAAAATATTAAATTATTACCTATAAAAAATATTTTTAAAATATAATATTAATTAATTAAATATAAAAATATAAAACAATTAATCTCGCCTATTTCCCCATCGATTAATCTCTCTAGACGTTAAGTCACTAATCATTGCCCGACTAGCACCATTTACAATAAACTAAGTTAATTAACACAAAAATATCAACAACAATAATGACCAACTAAGTTAACCATGTTTGAAAAAGTTTTGAACATCTATAATCTCCATGAAGGATGTGAGTCCTACTAGGCTGTGCATATTGTACCGTGGTAGCACCCAAAGAAAATGAGTGAATTCGACAAGTAGATCAGCATGACTATGAAAGAGAACCGAAACCTACAAACTAAAATAAATATCAAACAACACACATATTATTCTATGATTAAACGTGGAATAAATTTGTTACATGGTAACAAAGAAAATATAAAGAATTTGAAAGGAAATTGTATTTTTGATGTTGTGAATTAAGCGATTTAAGGCAAATTGTATCGAGTGAAATCATTAAAAATTAAAAAATTGTGAGGATTCATTTACATAATACTTTGTACGTGACACCTAGAGCTTGTTTGACTGAGTTTATAAACTTTTTAAACTAGCTTATAAGTTGTTTAAAAGCTTATAAGCTTTTAAAATTTGTTTGGTAAACATTTTAAGCTCTTTAAACTAACTTATAAGTTGTTTAAGAGCTTATAAGCTCTTAAAATTTCTTTGGTAAAAATTTAAAAAAATATAACTTAAACCATAAAAAACCAAAATATACTCCTAAATTCCAGATTTATTATTTAGTTAATATAAATATTTTTAATTATTTTTTTCATATATAACAATTTATTTTTAGTAATTTTATTTATATAAAATTTTAAATTGCTAAATAAATTAAAATCTTATAAGTTTATATATCTATTTTATTCAAACGATTTAACCACTTATTTATTAAATAAGACGTAACAATTTATCAGCTCTTAAAACAACTTATAAGAAATAATTTCTTATAAACTCTTTTAAATAAGCTTGCTCAAACGGACTCCTAGTGGTAATTTGCTCATGACTTAAAATCTCAATATAGCTCAACTCCTTTTCAGTCCACGCGATTTGCATTGGGTCTTATTACTCTACCAGTACTTCTCCCAAACTTCCCTCTCCAGCTTCTTTCTCGAACAATATCCATGTCGCGCTTTTCATCTGATCTCCGCCCCCGCACAGCAAGAAAATGCAACCGAGAGTAGCCATTTGTTTTATGTATATAAATTTTATTAGCATATAAAGCCAAAAATTAAGAAAGTTCATTAATCATAATAGTAAAGGGAGAAGTTACCTCTTCAAATTGGAGATGTACCGATACGTATCACCTCCCACTTTCCGTACTATTTTTGACCATCCGATCAACTACCTGTGTCCGTATGGGCTCCCAGAATCTGAGTGTTTCGACATTGGAAATGCACAAAAGGCCTTGGATGACCGCATGAGCTAATCTGTTTAAAAACGGCGCAAAACGACAACTCTGCCACAAAATCATGTTAGAGAATAATCTACGGGGTGCCCCTCTGCCAAAAGATGAAATGAAAGAGGATTGTTTGCTGGTCATGAAAACGTGTGAAATTTTTGTTTTTATTAATCCAGTTTCAAGAACCATAAATAAGATATTTTCAAATTCTGAGGCCGGAGGACGGATTGAAATTGGGTTTATTGTATAAAGGGCTTTTTTTCAAAGGCCCTTTGTTTATGAAGCCTTTGACAAAGTCAAATCCTATTTTCTAATTTTTTTTTTTTAATTCAAGTAAAAAGGAAATGTCTATTTTTTAATTGTTTTGTTTTTTTAATTCAAGTAAACAAGGAAATGTCATATTGTTTCTAATTATTTTGTTTTTTTTTAATTCAAGTAAAAAGGAAATATCTAATTTTTAATTGTTTTGTTTTTTTAATTCAAGTAAACAAGGAAATGTCTATATTGCTCTTATAACATTTAAGCAAGTAAAATAATTTTCATGGGTTTCTGAGAATTCGAAACCCAAGACCGTTCGACTTTGACCTAGAAAATGGAATTACTTTCCCATTGAACCAAGTGAATTAGATTGAATAATTTATCAAACTTTAAATATATATATACTAACGAATAATTTCATTTAAAATTTTATATATTAATCTAGCTTATGGTCTCGAGATAAATTTCATGAAATTTTGATGGTCTCGAAATCGTTTTATCGCGAATGTAAAATACTTTTGATGACTTTTTTATTTTTAGTTTGATAAAATAACATTTTAATTACTAATATAAAGTTAATTTAATTACATTTAATTACTAATATAAAGTAAATTTCATGAAATAACATTTTAATTACTAATATAAAGTAAATTTCAAAAAATAAAAATTTAATTACTAATATAAAGTTAATTTAATGAAATTTAATTACTAATATAAAGTTAATTTCATTAAATAAAATTTTAATTACTAATATAAAGTTGATTTAATGAAATTTAATTACTAATATAAAGTTAATTTTATTAAATAATATTTTAATTATTAATATAAAGTTAATTTAATGAAATTTAATTACTAATATAAAGTTAATTTCATTAAATTTAATTACTAATATAAAGTTAATTTCATGAAATAACATTTTAATTATTAATATAAAGTTAATTTCATTAAATAAAATTTTAATTACTAATATAAAGCTAATATAATGAAATTTAATTACTAATATAAAGTTAATTTTACGAAATATAACATTTTAATTACTAATATAAATTAATTTCATGAAATAACATTTTAATTACAAATTTAAAGCTAATATAATGAAATTTAATTACTAATATAAAGTTAATTTCACGAAATTTAATTACTAATATAAAGTTAATTTTATTAAATAACATTTTATTTGGTAATATAAAGTTAATTTCATGAAGGTATATGACATTTAGTCTTAAGTGTATTGAAAATCTATCTATTACAATGTCTAATTTAATAGAAAATGGCTTATATACCATGCATATTGTCTATAAGAGACTTCATACTAAACGGGTTAGAATTGTTGGTATATTACAATTATGATTAGGTATGTGTGTCTAGAATTCATGATTAAATCATAGTTATCCATTCAAAAGTAAATAATACAAGAATTAATCACAACCATCTATTAATTTCAATAAATAAAAAAGGAATAAATCAAAAATTAATCACAGTTATCCGTTCAAACGTAATCAACGGTTGTGTTTGTTGATCCGATCTAATGGTCAACTTTACATCACAACTATCCATTCAAGATAATAAACGAATAATTTTTGTTGATCCGAGTCCTAGTAATTAAAATGTAATTTTATTAAAATTAACTTAATATTAGTAATTAAAATATAATTTTATGTAAATTAACTTTGTATAAGTATTTAAAATGTAATTTCATCTAATTTAATTTTATATTAGTAATTAATTGTAATTTTACAAAAAATAATTTTATATTAGTATTTAAAATATAATTTTATGTAAATTAACTTTTTATTAGTATTTTAAATATAATTTCATGTAATTTAATTTTATATTAGTAATTAATTGTAATTTCACAAAAAATAATTTTATATTAGTATTTAAAATGTAATTCTATGTAAATTAACTTTGTATTAGTATTTTAAATATAATTTAATGTAATTTAAATTTATATTAATATTTAAAATTTAATTCTATGTAAATTAATTTTATATTAATAATTAAAATATAATTTTTGGTAATTCGTGAATTTATTTTTTTTGCGTTAGTTTTTTTTTTTTTTTGCGCTGAAACTGGTGTTCGACCATCGGCGCGTTCTACTGGTGAGGATCTAATTCCAGTCAGATTTTGGGAAAACAAATCAACAACGATTGGGATACGGCAAATCCAAACGGTTAGATGGTCTCATCGTTCCAAGCTTTCTTCAATTCCTGAAAATCCCGACCATAAACACACCCTTATGGAACAATTAAGGAGATGAAGGAGGTGATGTCCTAGGCGGCGGCGTTCCGGTCGGTGGAGTTCGTGGAGGAGGAGAGAGAGAGGCGGCAGAAGAAGAAAAAAAAACGTGAATTTTTTTAGAACCCTAATTTGAACATTTGGGGATTTTGATTTGGTGGAAATTGTGATTCGATTCGTATTAAATGGGTACGGGTTATTGGGTTGGATCTATATTTTAATTATACAAAACAATTTTTGTATTTTTCAGAAAATAAAAAATGATTTAATTTATTTTTGAAATGATATAAAATGAATTAATATTAAAAAGAGCCATTTTGACAACACTGAATCTCGAAGAGACATTTTCACAAAAACCTCTTCCAAAAAGGCCATTTAGCCAGCGGAGCCATTGAAATTAGGGTTCTAGAAGATGGACATGGAATATATATATATGACCGTTGGCTATTTATAATATTAAATATAGAAGTTGTATTTTTACTAAATTTTAAATATGGAAGTTGTCTTTTTTATAATCCAAAATTTTAAATATAGAAGTTGTCTTTTTTATAATCCAAAACACAACTTGTCCATGGTCCACTTTGTTTTTTTCTCCACACATATTTATTATTTTTATTTTAACTATTTTGCATTAAAATTTTTAATAAATGTTTAATAGGTACTTTGTTTTTTAACCATTTTGCATTAAATTTTTTAATAAATGTTTAATAGGTACTTTGTTTTTTTCTCCACACATATTTATTATTTTTATTTTAACCATTTTGCATTAATTTTTTTAATAAATGTTTAATAGGTACAGTACTATATAGTAATACTCTATATAGTAATAAACTCTCTATAATAATAAAAAAACAAGTAAAAAATAAGTTCCAACTTGGTTTTATATAGTAATAAACTCTCTATAATGATAAAAAAATAAGTAAAAAATAAGTTTCAACTTGGTACCAGTTATAAATAGGAATAAACTTCACATTGATATAATTCATATATTTTTTAAATCCGTCTTAAGGATTTATATAAGAATAAATGATTAATATATAATAAAAATATTTATTAATACTATTTTTATTTATCAAAATCAATAACATATTTAAGATGACTTAAAACATTTATCAAAATCAATAACATATAAGTATATGCTCAAAGTTTATAGTTCCTAGATTAATTAATATTTTATTCAATATGTATGTAAAACACTATTTTTATACATATAGTAAAATTTTAAAGTTTATACTCCCTAGATTAATTAATATTTCATTCAATATGTATGTGAAACACAATTTTTATACATATATGGTAAAATTTCATTATTCAAAACTATTAACTTGATTATGTATATTTAAAGATAGTTAATATTCAATGTATATTATTTTTATATTTATATAATTTTTTATAAAAAAAATTATATTTATTTTGTAAAACTCTATATAAGAATAACTCTCTATAATAGTAATATTTTTTCTCGTTCTCAACTATACAATTATAGGGAGTTTCTACTTATGTATTCATTATAGTAGTATAAAAATATTTGGAAAAATATTTTGTTCTTTTTCATTCTCTTACCATTATTATTTTTTTTTTCTCCACACATATTTATTTCCTAAAAAAACTAACTTAAACAATAATATCTAATTTAATGATTTAAGTCGTACGTTGCAAATAATTATGTAAATTGAGGTATAATATTATAGTTTTTTAATTATTAATTATTTTTAAATTCAACATTTTCTTTCAGATATTTCATCAAGACGCTTTAGCCTTTTGCATTGTTACTTTATTTTTCTCAAATTGAGGTATAATATTATAGTTTTTTAATTATTAATTATTTTTAAATTCAACATTTTCTTTCAGATATTTCATCAAGACCGCTTTAGCCTTTTGCATTGTTACTTTATTTTTCTCCATTCCCACTTCAATGATGCTCGGAGGTGAACTAGTTGTCAACCATGACAATATCCTGACCAAGCTGATTCCATTTGTAAATAAGTTAATCAATGTATTCCGTCACAACACATTCTTTTAAAAAATTAGAAGCACACCATCCAATAATATGCATCCCACATATTATTAGAAGATTGAAAGGAATTTGTTGAAATCAGATTTAACGCAATCTCTTTGGAGCTTCAACGCGGCATCAGAATATTTTTGTAGGCACCAAATTAAATTGTCACAACACATTCTTTTAAAAAATTAGAAGCACAACATCCAATAATATGCATCCCACATATTATTAGAAGATTGAAAGGAATTTGTTGAAATCAGATTTAACGCAATCTCTTTGGAGCTTCGCGGCATCAGAATATTTTTGTAGGCACCAAATTAAATTGTCACAACACATTCTTTTAAAAAATTAGAAGCACAACATCCAATAATATGCATCCCACATATTATTAGAAAATTGAAAGGAATTTGTTGAAATCAGATTTAACGCAATCTCTTTGGAGCTTCAACGCGGCATCAGAATATTTTTGTAGGCACCAAATTAAATTTATGAAACTGGATGATTTATAGATCAAGTGCTTCCCTTCACGATTAGTTACATGACACATTTTCATGAAACTGGATGATTTATAGATCAAGTGCTTCCCTTCACGATTAGTTACATGCCACATTTTCGAATCGACGGTACATGACGACTCTGATTTTCCAGAGGAGGGCGGATGCAATAGCCTAGTAGATACAAATCATCTGCTCTAAATAAAAGTTGTCTTTATGAGTAGCTAATATCACATTAAAAAAATTCAAATATCACATTAAAAAAATTCACTGAGTCGACTTCTTGAGGACGAAGAACATAAATATCTCGGTGTTTGAAATAACTATTGCTGGTGCATTATTCTCACACATATTTATCTTTATTTTTATAAATATAAATATTGAATATGAACATTGTACAAAATTATATTTATTCTAAATTTTAATTTTCACACCTAATTATTATTTTTGTACTTCAAACATATATTTTTTTTTCTCAAAGTATAATTTACTATTATTATTATTTTCTAAAATTGTAAAGTATAATTAACATTGTAAAGTATAATTAACGTTTATATAAATATGTAAAATTATTGTTATTTTAATTGTATAAAATTATATTTTATTTTCAATTTATTTTTCACACATGTATAAATTATATTATACTCTCAATTTATTTTTCATACATGTATAAAATTATATTATATTTTAAATTTATTTGTCTGCTCCACATATGTGCACATTTATTATTTTTTGTGCTCCACCACACTTTTATTATTTTTGTGCTCAATATATAATTTATTTTTATATAAAAATATTACCTGTTAATTGTAAAATTATTATTATATTTAATTTTTTTTTGTGCTCAATATATAATTTATTTTTATATAAAAATATTACCTGTTAATTGTAAAATTATTATTATATTTAATTTATTTTGAATAAGCATGTTAATTGTAAAATTATTATTATACTTAATTTATTTTTCAAACGTAGTTATTATTTGTGCATATATAATTTATTTAGAAAAATTATATTATGTTCTCAATTTATTTTTCACAAATAATTATTATTTTTGTCTTTTTGTGCATATATAATTTATTTAGAAAAATTATATTATGTTCTCAATTTATTTTTCACAAATAATTATTATTTTTGTTGCTCCAAACATGTACACATTTATTATTTTTGTGTGCTCCACACATCTACACTTTTATTATTTTTGTGCACCATATATAATTTATTTTTATATAAATTAAATAATGGATAAGTATGTTAATTGTAAAATTATCATTATCCTTAATTTATTTTTCAAATGTAATTATTATTTGTGCATATATAGTTTATTTAGGTTTTAAATAATTAACTAAATTTGTGAATAATATTTAATTTAGAACCTAAATATTTTTTTTTGTGCATAGTTAATAAATGAAGATTATGTTGGAAATATATTGGAAATATAAATTTATTAATTATTGATAGATTATGTTGGGAGGATAAGGAAAGAAATATTCGTGGTATGGTAACAATATTTCAATTATTGACTATTGATTGATTTCCTTTGATTGATTTCCTGATTTGTATGCTGCATATCATGTAGGATCCCTAATTTTAAGGTTACTTTAGAAGATGTTGCTGAGTTTCAATATTTCACCTTACCTACTGTGCCAACATCTTTTCATATTAGGATTGAACAAATCAGACAGGTTAATACAGAGGAGGATGACACTGTAATTTGAAATGATATTGGAAATCCAACTTCACATCCTCCTAGAAGGTTCCAGGGAATTACTTACTCCAGGGCTAATCCTAATTCTAAAGAGAATGATATCCCTTTCCCATCCCAACCTGACAATCCTCATACTCTCCCAATTGTTGAAAACACAGTAGAGGCAACAAACCAAACCTCTGAACCTCTACCCTCTCAAAATACCCCATCACATTCAGAAAAACATCTAGACAAAGACACTAATTCTAATGACTTGTTACTTGATGTTCCTATAGCCATTAGGAAAGCCACTAGAAACTGTACAAAAAAAACCAAAATATCCTATTCAAAATTAACTTAGCTACAAAAACCTTTCCCCATCCTATCAAGCCTTTCTCACTAATGTATCAGATAAGCAAGTCCATAAGAATATTCAAGATGCTCTCACCACACCTGAATGGAGGGCTGCAGTTCAAGAGGAAATTTTTGCACTAGAGAAGAATGATACTTGGGAGAAAATGAATCTACCAACTGGTAAAAGAAATGTGGAGTGCAAATGGGTATTCACTACCAAATACAAAGCTGATGGAACCATTGAAAGGCACAAAGCTAGACTGGTAGCAAAGGGCTACAGTCAGACTTATGGAATTGATTACTCAGAAACATTTTCTCCAGTGGCAAAATTGAATACTATTAGAGTAATTTTCTCAATAGCAGTTAACATGGACTGGAAGTTGTGGCAGCTGGATGTTAAAATTGCTTTCCTCCATGGCCACTTAAAGGAAGAGGTTTATATCAAGTTTTAGATAATAGAAAACTTGGAGAAGAGAAGAAAAGAGTATTAATCGTATTGATTAATTGAGTGAGTTTTACAATACAAAACAATGAAATAAATATACATGCGTTGAGCTGTAATAATAGAAAACCTAAGGAAATCAGCTCCTAATTGATACACAATACTATAAATATGTACTGGGCTAATAAGTAATTGGGCTGAGCCCAATATGACCTTTAAGACCCCCCCGCAAGTGGAACGTGGAGATTCTTCATGTTCAACTTGGAATGGAAGAGAGGATATTGATTGGATGGTAATGGTTTGGTGAAGATATCTGCCAGTTGATGTGCATTGGATATATGATGAAGTTGGAAGTGGCATGTCTCCAGTTTTTCTCGGATGAGGTGACAATCCAGCTCTATATGCTTGGTTCTTTGATGTTGAACAGGATTATGCGCAAGGTAGAAAGTGGATAAATTATCAGTGTAAACCTGTACAGGGGAAAGAGGTATGTTAAAATCTTTGAGTAAATATAAAAGCCATTGGCCCTCACAAACTGTGTTGGCTGCAGCCCTATATTCAGCCTCAGTGGATGATCTGCTGACAACTTGTTGTTTCTTTGATTGCCAAGAAATGAGAGAGTCTCCTAAAAAGAAGCAGTAGCCTGAGACACTTCTTCTGGTGTCAATACATCCTCCCCAATCAGAGTCAGTATATCCTGTTAAAAGAGTGTTAGATTTTGAGCTGTAAAATAATCCAAGTCCAACTGACTGTTTGAGGTACCTCAATATCCTGTGTGCAGTGATTAGATGAGAGTCAGTGGGGCAAGATAAGAATTGACTCAAAGTTTGTACACAAAAAGATATATCAGGTCTAGTGACAGTTAAGTATAATAGCTTGCCAATAAGAGTTCTAAAAGATTTTGGATCAGAAAGAGCTTGACCATCTGTTTTTGAAAGCTTTGTGTTTGAATCCATAGGACTTTGTATGGGATTACAGTTTAGATAGCCATGAGAAGAAAGAATATCAAGGCAAAATTGTTTTTGAGATAAATAAATGCCATGAGAGTTTCTGTGGATTTCAATTCCCAAAATGTACTTAAGATCACCTAAGTCTTTGATAGTGAATTGGTTATGTAAAAAGGTTTTGACAGCAGTGATTTCAGTCAAATCATTCCCTCCAAGAATAATATCATCTACATAGACTAGTAGGACAGTAATCTTGGTTCCAGAATGTTTGATAAAGAGAGAAGGATCAGCTGTGGATTTTGTAAAACCAAAAGTGAGTAGAGAGTCAGAAAGCTTACAAAACCATTGTCTAGAGGCTTGTTTAAGGCCATAGAGACTCTTGAGTAACCTGCAGACTCTTTTGTCAGTGGGAGAACAATATCCAGGGGGTGGAGTCATATAGATGGTCTCAGTTAAATCACCATGTAAGAAAGCATTGTTGACATCTAACTGTTTTAAGAACCAACCTTGAGAAGCAGCAAGTGCAAGGAGTAATCTAACAGTTGTGAGTTTGACTACAGGGGAAAAAGTTTCAAAATAATCAATACCTTCTTCTTCAGTGTATCCTTTAGCAACTAGTCTAGCTTTATACCTTTCTAAGCTACCATCAGAGTTAAGTTTAGTTTTAAAAACCCATTTACATCCAATAGCATGCATGTTGTTAGGTAAGTCAACTAAATCCCAAGTTCTATTCTGTTCTAAAGCCTGAAGTTCTAAATTCATGGCTTGTTGCCATTCAGGGAATTTAATAGCCTGAGAATATGTTTTGGGTTCAGATAAGATGGCTACAGAAGCAACATAGCTTCTAGAGTTAGCAGGTAAAGCAATGTCACTTACATAGTGATGGATAGGATACCTGACCTTGGGAGATGATATTCTGGAGTTGGAGAACATTGTTGAGGAAGGAGGGGAGTCCAGTTCATAGTTTGCTAGATGAGCAGGCAACTTTTTAGGTCTGCTAGATTTTCTGATCTCAGTGGGAGCCTGGAGTGTTGCTGTTGGAATAGTGGTTGTATCAGATGGTTGAGTAGATGCTTCAGTGGTTGGGGAATCTGTTGTAGAAGGAGGTAACTGCACAGAACTTGGAGAAGGGTTAGTGTGATTAATAACAGGTGAGTGATGGTGTATTGATGGAGGATCATCCTGTAAATGAGAAAGAAAAGTTTCCTGTGTGTTGAGAGATTCAGAAAAGTTTTGAAAAGAATCAGTATTTTGAAAAACTTTGTCATCATTATCTCTCCTGTAAGGAAATGTCAGTTCAAAGAATTTAACATGGGTAGAGATAAAAGTTTGATGAGTTGAGAGATTGTACAGTTTGTAACCCTTTGTGCCAAAGACATAGCCAATAAATACACATTTGGAAGCTCTGCTTTCAAATTTGTGCCTGTCAGAACTTAGAGTAGAAGCATAGCATAAACAACCAAAGACCTTTAAATGAGAGTAGTCAGGAGGTTTGTTGTACAGAATCTCAAAAGGAGATTTATTATTTAGTAATTCAGTTGGTGTTCTATTGATAATATGGGCAGCAGCCTGTATGGAATCTGTCCAAAAAGAGAGAGGTAAACAAGATTGAAAAATGAGTGCTCTAGCAACCTGTAATAGATGTTGGTGTTTCCTTTCTACCCTGCCATTTTGTTGAGGATTTTCAACACATGAAGTATGATGTAGTATACCTTTGGATGAATAGAAGTCAGAAAACATAAATTCCATGCCATTATCAGTTCTAAAACATTTAATCTTTTTGTCAAACTGAGTTTCAACCATATTGTAAAAGGTTTTGATGTGAAACCTGGTTTCAGATTTTGTTTTCATGGGATAAATCCATGTACATCTAGAATGATCATCAAGTATAGTAAGGAAATATTTAAAACCATTATAAGATTCAGTTCTAAAAGGACCCCAAATGTCCATATGGACAAGGTCAAAACAAGCAGATGCATAAGAAGAACTTTCTGATAAATGTAACTTCTTTTGCTTAGCAAAATGGCAAATATCACAAGGTTTATTAGAAAATTTATTGGAGAGATGTAAAGAATCAACTGTAAGAAGTCTTTTAAAAGGCATGTGTCCTAGTCTGAAATGCCATAGTAAAGATGCATCAAAAGAAGTTTCAGTAGCAGAAGCTACTGGAAAGTGATGTGTAAACTGAGATCCTGGAGCATCCAGTTTTAAGTGATAAAGGCCATTTGAAGAATCAGCATAGCCAAGGGTTTTGTGAGTTTTCATATCCTGTAAAAGGCAATGAGTTGAAAAAAATTTCACAGAAATGTTCCCTTTTGAAGTTAACTGAGATACAGAGATGAGGTTAAAATTGAAACTAGGCACATAAAGTACATTGTGTAAAATCAAATGTTCAGTAAGGAAAATTGTGCCCTTGTGAGTAGCAGAAATGCAATGTCCAGTAGGAAGTTGAACTTTAATATTTGTTTTTGAAGGTTTTTCAGAAAAGAAATCTAGGGAGTTAACCATGTGGTCAGAAGCACCAGTGTCTAGGATCCAAGTAGTGGAATAAAAAGTAGATAAGGGAATAGATGTAGATAATGCAGTAGAAAGGACAGAGAAGGCAGTAGAGATACCTTGCACCTCCTGAGAGGTGTTTGATGTTGTAGGGTCAGTTTGAGGATACAATCCCATGGCTGCATGGACAGAATGCTCAGCAGCTGGAGTAGGGTTAGGTTCTTGAGTCTTCATAAACTGTTTGAACTTATCATACAGACCTGGATCACAGAAATCCAAGTCTGTGTTAGGGGAAATAGTGGAGGTTTGATTTGCAGCTGCTTGAGGTTGTAGGCTGGGATGTAGCTTGGAGGGTGGCTTATGTCCAGGAGCAATCCTTGCAGCCCTTACTCCTTTCCAGTGATTGGGATATCCCTTGTGTTGAAAGCACTTGTCTGCTGAATGGCCATTGTAACCACAAAAGTCACATTTCCCTGTAAATTTTTGTTTTTCCTTTCCTGCATACTTAACCAGATTAGCAGTACTTGTATTATCTATAGGGACAGAACTGTAAAGGCCTATGGAGAGGGAATCAGTAGTTAATGATCTCTGGCTTTCCTCCTGTCTTAGTATAGAATATACTTTAGAGAGGGTTGGAAGAGGATTCATGAGGATTTGGCTACGGATGTGAGAGTAAGAGTCATTTAAACCAATCAAAAATTTGAGAACCGAATCTTTCTGCTGAAGATCTAACAATGCAGTGCCAATGTTGCAAGTACAGAGACCACAAGAACAAGAAAGAATGGACCTGTAATTTGTGTATTCATCCCAGAGCCCTTTGAAGAGGTTGTAATAAGCAGTGAGGCTCTGTGATCCTTGTGAGATGGTGCTGAGATTCTTTTCCAGTTGGAAAACCCTTGGGCCATCGCTTTTGGCATAGCGCAGTTGAATTTCATCCCATAATTCTTTGGCTTTGGTGAATGATAGTAAGGTAGAACGAATTTCGGGACTTACTGAGTAGAGAAGCCAAGAGAGGAGCAGTGCGTTGACTCGGTACCATGCCGTGAACGAGATCGAATCCAGAGGACTGGGGGCTTGAATGGAGCCGTCGAGGAATCCGAGTTTGTTCTTGATGGCGAGTGACATCTCCACCGATTTCTTCCAGGCGCCATAGTTGTCGCCGTTGAAGGTTTCATAGATGACTTTGACGCCGGCATGATCTGAGGCATGGAGATGGAATGGCGAGGTTGGATCTTCATTGGGCGAGTTGAATTTGGACCCAATAGATCCAGTAGAGCCGGTGGATGTAGAATCCTCTGTGTTCACCATCGAAATAGGAGCAGAGAAAGGGTAGGGATGGGTAATTAGGGTTACAGAATTTGGTAAAGTAAGAGGATAGGAAAATTAGGTTTTGCGGATTTTGGTAAAGTAAAAAAAATCAGAAAAAAAAGAGAGGTAGGTTTGGATCGAAAAATTAAAACCGTGTCTCTGATACCATATCAAGTTTTAGATAATAGAAAACTTGGAGAAGAGAAGAAAAGAGTATTAATCGTATTGATTAATTGAGTGAGTTTTACAATACAAAACAATGAAATAAATATACATGCGTTGAGCTGTAATAATAGAAAACCTAAGGAAATCAGCTCCTAATTGATACACAATACTATAAATATGTACTGGGCTAATAAGTAATTGGGCTGAGCCCAATATGACCTTTAAGAGTTTACATGGATCCCCCACCAGGAGTAGAAGATCAGTTTGGAGGGAAAGTGTGTAAGCTTAGAAAATCACTATATGGACTTAAACAAAGTCTTAGAGCCTGGTTTGACAAATTCAGGCAAATCAATGGTGAGAAATGGATTTACACAAGGGCACTCAGACCACACCTTATTTGTGAGAACCTCTAATGAAGGAAAGAGGGTTATCCTGGTGGTGTATGTGGATGACATCATTCTCACATGAGATGATGTGGCTGGAATTGTACAAGTTAAAGAACACATGAAAAAGGAGTTTGGAATAAAGGATTTAGGAGCCCTAAAATATTTTTTAGGGATGGAGGTAGCTAGATCTGATGTTGGAATAGTGGTTTCTCAAAGAAAGTATGTGTTAGAGCTATTGAGTGAAACTGGAATGCTAGGATGTAAACCTAGCAATACACCAATGGAGCATAATACAAAACTGGGAAATGAAGAAGAGAACATACCAACTTCAGACAAGGAATCTATTAAAGACTGGTGGGAAAATTGATATACTTGGCTCATACTAGGCCTGACATATCTTTTGATGTTGGGAGTGTGAGTCAATTTATGCACTCTCCCAAACAACCACATTATGAGGCTGTACTAAGAATCATAAGATACTTGAAGGGTACAACAGGAGTGGGATTGGTGTTCAAGAAAACTCCAAAAAGGAGTGTTGAAATTTATACGGATGCAGATTGGGCTGGTTCTTATAATAGAAGGTCCACCACTGACTACTGCTCATTTGTTTGGGGAAATCTTGTTACTTGGAAAATGTAAGAAACAAGATGTAGTGGCTAGAAGCTCAGCTGAAGCTGAGTTCAGAGCTATGTCACAAGGTATATGTGAAGAACTATGGCTGAAAAAGGTTCTAGAATACCTAAAGGTGCAAGTGGAGAAACCTATGAAGCTATACTGTGATAACAAAGCTGCAATTGACATTGCAAATAATCTTGTACAACACGACAGAACCAAACATGTGGAAATTGATAGACATTTCATCAAGGAAAAGCTGGAATCAGGAGTTATATGTGTTCCATTCCTACCCTCACATCAGCAAACAACAGATGGATTAACTAAAGCCTTGATGAAGCAGCAGTTTGATGAATATACTTCCAAGTTGGGCATTATTAACATCTATGATCAACTTGAGGGGGATGTTGAAATATAAGAGACATGATTAATATTTAATTGGAGAATAAGTAAAGAAATATATGTGGCATGGTAACAAATATTTCAATTATTGACTATTGATTGATTCTCTTATTTGTAGGTTGCATATCTTGTAATTAGGATCCCTAATTTTAGGGTTACCTAATACTAGTCATAGGCTGCCTTAGTATATAAAAGGACATTGATGTAATAGCAAATAAGTCTTTCAAGACACAAAAATAAAAGTACACAACTTTTAACAGATTATATATAGCAATTATAGGGAATGTGTAAGAGTCGTAGTCACGGAATGTGTAGGAGTCGTAGTGTTTTTTGTTGCCCGATTGATGTTTAGAGGCTCGTACTAGTCGTACGGAATGTGTGAGTCTTAGTGTTTTTTTTTGTTGCCCAATTGATGTTTAGAGGCTCCTACGGAATGTGTAGGAGTCATAGTGTTTTTTTGTTGCTGAATTGATTGTTTAGAAGCTTGTACGAATTTAATTGATTAAATTAATTTTTTTTATAATAATAACAATAATTTTTATAAATTCTAAAATATTTTTAAAAAATATTAATAATATTCTAATTATTAATTAAATGGTATACTTGAAATTATTGATTCAAACTATTTTTTATTTATCTTATTTAAATTTGAATTAAATTGAATTGAAATTAAGTTCAAATAGAACAAATCTGAATTGTGTCTCAAAATTAGTATGTCGTATTTAATAAATATAATATTTTACTAAGATATTTATATTATATTTTTGTATTTAATATATAATATTTTACTAAGATATTTCTATTATATTTTTTATTGTGATATAATTTGATAAATACAGTATAAACTCTATATAGTAATACTCTATATAGAATAAACTCTTTATAGTAATAAAAATTTTAATTCCCAACTTGGGAACAATTATAAATAGGAATAAATTTCATATTGTCATAAGTTATACATTTTTTAAGTTTCGTATTTATACCTAAGAATAAATGATTAATATATAATAAAAATATTTATTAATAATATTTTTATTTATTAAAATTAATAGCATGTTTAAGATAACTTAAAATATTTATCAAAATCAATAACATAAAAGTTCATAGTCATTATTTTTATTAATATTTTATTCAATTTGTATGTTAAACACAATTTTTACACATAGATTATCAAATTTTATTATTCAAAACTATTAAATTGATTTTGTGAATTTAAAGATAGATAATATTGTATGTATATTATTTTTATATTTATATTATTTTTTATACGAAAAAATTATTTTTAATTTGTAATTTTTTTTATAAAAATAACTAAATATAGTAATATTTTTTTCTGATTCCAAATGATATGACTGTACGAAGTTTCTACTTTATTTCGATTTAAAATTAAAGAGGAGCGAAAATCATCCTATAAAAATATTATTAGGTCTATTTAGAAATGTAAAAATATTAGTAGTATTTAATGATAAATATAACCCTAATTCAATTATTGGCGGGAACGGGTCACCGCAAACATAACCCGTTTGAAAGCGTTGATCCACTATCCCAAATTTGGAATAAAAAAAAAAACAGAGAGACGAAACCTACTCAACAATGGTGGAGTGTCGGCGGAGGTGGACGACGTGAGACAATGGAAGCTTTGCGAGGCGTACAATGAGCTCCATGGGCTCGCCCAGGAATTCTCTACGCGCCGGCGGTGCTGTTGAGGCGCTGATGACCTTCCAGTTCTAATACGTCGGCGGCGGCACCAGGAAAAATCGCTCCGGTAAATCCAGGTCGCAATTCAAATCCCCCATTTTATTCGAAATATAATTAGTGTGATTTTTAAAATGAATGTTGATTAGGAGTAGATTTTTTTACTTGTAAAATAGGGGGAAATCTATACATTAAAAATTGGTATTATTATTCAATGTGAGATGAAAATTCTAAGCTTCGAGTGTCCCTCCTCCTAACACCCGATTGGTTTTAGGATGAAACCTCTAGGTGACTCGGATCTCCCGTCGTTAGTGCGAGCTCCAATTTCTACACGTAACATTTTCATGACTTAATGTTTAGAAACTACACGTGACTTGCAGTTCCAAGCTCGTGCTGTGGTTGTCTCCAGATTCATGGATTTCATCAAAGTGCAGCATACGGAATTCATCACGTGATGCCTTGAATATTGTGATGGTTGAAGTAATGCCACAACTCGGAGGGTAGTGATGCAAGTATGTTTCTCACCTTATAATGATAGCTATAACAAGCACAAGTACGATATTAGTCGATCATAATTCTTAGTCCTGGAAAATCATAGTCATAAAGAGGAGCCTTTTTTATTACACATATAGGGCACTCATTTGGAATGCTGATGCTTAGCAGTTCCATTTCCATTTAATACTCTGTCAAGTTTAATACAAAAATCCATTAATTTGCATGGTCTTATGCCAGTTGATCCACCTTTTTTCCACTTTGATCCATTCTAGAAGAGTTGGATCTGAGTTCTATTTTGAGTGTCCCGCTAAAATTGTCCTATTTTTCTTTTTGGTTATTTAGAAAGTCCATCAAATAATAATAAATGCACGAAACCATTACACTCAGAAAATATCATATTTCTTACGTACGGTGCCGGAAAGAAATGAGCCAATTTCAGTTGAACAGAAGTAGTATGATCTAACATTTAAGTAAAATGAGTAAAATTTCATTAGTAACCAAGTGCATATGCAAGAGCTGATGTCATTCACATGGTTGGAAGATGTGATTTTCGTTTTTAATCAAGTTCTCTTGAAATTCTTCTTTCGCTTCTTATCTTCCTTTCGCACTTAATTTTGTGCCTCCTTTCTCCAGCTTTGTTTCATGCATTTAGTCGTCTAACTGATGACTTGGTTTTGGTTTTAATTTTATTTGTTCATGAATTTCATCGTTTCATGCAGTCTAGATATATATTAGGTGATAGAAAGATGAATATATACTGTTTATTCCACTGTTTATGTTTTTGAATTGTTTTCACTAACTCAGCATTAAGGAGGTGTGTTACACATTACAATTGGCATAAATATACTGATGAAACAGAATTGAACAGGAAATTTTATTCTCTCTGTGACTTGCAAAGACTAAACCTGGGGATTTCAGGATCTCTTTTTCCAAGCCATGGTCATAATTTTTGGTTTATAAACTGCAAGAACAGTGTCCGTTGGAGTAAACAAAATATTACTATTATTTATATAATCCTTTGAAATTTGACAAACATTTTTTTTTTCATTTAACATCTTTGATTCATCTACACCATCTGTTCATTTTCTAGTTTCGTCATTCTCTTTAACAAAGTGACATTGCAGTCCAAAAGGGATTACCGTCATTCACATTGTCGTATTCCTTTTGAATTTTACAGTTTTCTATTGTCATGACTCATGCTGTATAAAAATGTGAATCTGCTTTGTGCAGCTCAACCACTTTCTTCTCATGCCTGTTGTTCACAAGTTGTCTGCACTTCTCCGGGAGGATTTAGACTCTGCTTTGAAGATGTGGATAATTTTTATGAAGTTATCTCCATGCGCATACATTGGGACATAGAAAGCGAGAAATGTTAATTGAGATTAACTGGTATTTTTTTTTTTCTTGATTAGCTATGAGCCTATGACTATTTCATTCCTATTTTGCTATTTTTGGTTTTATTGGGCTTTTTTCTCATATGAACAGCTATAAAGGCTTAAAGGCTAAATTCAGACAAATTCATTAACAGCTTAGTTCAAGTCAAGGCATATTGAGGACTTGAGGATCATGATGAACATTTACGCCTGTGAGTTTTATCTTGCCACTTTCGTTAAACCTTTTTTTTTCTCAGCTTAATCATGGTTTTATATAAAATGATAAATTGAAAGTAAGCATTTTCTATCTCTTGAGTTTAGCTTGATTGGCAAAAGAAAGATATATACTACAGTACTATATATGAACTTGGAGGAATAACTAATTATAATTCGGAATGTATTTAAAAGAAAAGAAAATAATGTTGCTCAAAAAGCAGAATAAATTAATCAGAAGCTTAGGGCCGGAGAATAAATTTATTCTTGTAAGGATGTGAATTCAACAACGAAGTTGCCTTTCGGTCATACTACATATATGCTATAAGTTGTGCATATGTCATCCTATTTCTTGTTTATTTGTGTTGAGACACTCATTCCCGTGGACAACTAAGTCCATCAGTAAGGTATTGCTCGCTTTGGGCCTACGACCCCTCGCGATTTCGCCTTTTGGATTTGCCCCAAAAGGCCCTATATATACTTATTTTGATACTGTTTGTTTGAAATTTCTTGTGCCTTTAAGGCGTTAATTTTGAAAGATTTTGCTGTATTTATTTGAGAGTTGGTATTGATTGGTGCTATTAAACTTATTTTCATTCAAAGAATCTTGATCTCACACACATCACCGATAAGGGTTGAAAAACCACCACTTTTAGAGATTTAAATCACGATTTCTCACTTTAGTGCTTTTTTTGTTTTTTGTTTTTCTTGTTTGTTTGTTTGGTTTTTTGGGACGGAGTGAAAAATAAATATACAAGTGGTAAACGATATATATATATATATATATATATATATATATA
>JACOMQ010001751.1:0-27603 GCA_014843705.1 Euphrasia arctica
GTGAAACTCGACTTTACTGCCCCTACAGAGCCTGGGAGAAAATCATATACTCTGTATTTCATGTGTGATTCTTATCTAGGCTGCGATCAGGAGTACAACTTCACAATTGACGTGAAGGAGGCAGCAGCCGAAGCTGATAGCTGAAGTGGATCTGTTTTTGATGTCTTCATGCAAGTACGTTTATCAGCTTTTTTGTTGGAATATTGTGTTATCCTTTTAAGGGCCCTAAAGTATTTTTCTTTTTTTTTTCTGGTGTCATTTTTCTATTTGCAGGTGATGTTATGAGATTGTGGTCTGCCGGAGCATCTGTTTTCGTTTTTTGGGATTCCGCTCTTGTTTGTATTGGTACACTCTTGTGCATCATTTGATGTGGAATGTTGATCCCTACTTGTTTTTAACCAGATATTCATATTTGATTGTTAGCTCTTCTGAAGACAGTCTACTTTATCCTGTTATATTAGATCCAGAGCAAAACAATTAGTTTGAAAAACGCAGTTGCGACCAATGTATTTTGCAGGAGTTCTGGTTTGGACTTGCGGTGCTGTTTCGTTTTAGTTTGATAAGATTAATTTTTATTTCTATTTCATTTGCAAAATTCCTTTATGTATTGGTGAATACTGTCAAACTTAATTATATAGTATGCATCTTCTTTAAATAATCTACAAAACAAACATTTTTCTTTGTAAATAAACTCACAAAATGCATAATATATTTACTCTATCATAAACTTTATTTATTATCCAATACACCCTCTCATATAAAGTTCACATATGATACGAACGTGCTTACAAAATTACCCTCGATTATAAAATCAAATGATCCGCATATAAAGTTACCATATGATACGAACGTGTTTACATAATTACCCTCGATCATAAAATCAGATGATCCATAAACTTGTGTGTGCAGTATGGAAACGCCCCGCGGGGGCGGAGGGGTAATTTAGGCATTTCACATATCAAAGGGTTTGAATTTCAAAAACACGGAAAATGTTGCCGTTGTATTGGTGATTCCCTTTGCCTTTATACTCACTTTATAGTACATCTGTTGTTTGAGAACTTGCAATTGTCAATCGCACTCACACAGTCACACACATTAATTAAACAGAAAATAAAAATGGAGGAGAAGGCGAAATCTGCAATGGAGGCTTTCGAGAAGCTTGAGAAAGTGGGAGAAGGGACCTATGGGAAAGTTTACCGAGCGAGAGAGAAGGCCACCGGAAAAATCGTCGCCCTGAAGAAAACCCGTCTCCACGAAGACGAAGAAGGGGTCCCACCCACCACCCTCCGCGAGGTTTCTCTGCTCAGGATGCTTTCCAGAGACCCCCACGTTGTCAAGTAATTACATCCGTGCCCCTTCTTTCACAGATCGATCGATTTATTCTTCTTATTGTATTTGAATCTGATTAGGGCTTATCGGATTTCTGATTCTCGCTGTGTGTGGAGTGTTTCCATATTCTGAATACTGTAATTGTTTATGCAAATATTCACAACTTTTCAATGATAAACAATATTCAGATTGATGGATGTGAAACAAGGTCAGAATAAGGAGGGCAAGACGGTCCTCTACTTGGTTTTCGAGTACATAGACACCGACCTCAAGAAGTACATTCGAAGTTTCCGCCATACAGGAGACAACGTTCCACCCCATATCGTGAAAGTACGTATGCCTTGCAGCCATTAATTAGCTTCTAGAAACATTTAGGCACTCTCATTAGTAATGATCCATTTTGCTTGTTCACGATAATCGCAGACTCTAATGTATCAGCTCTGTAAAGGCGTTGCTTTCTGCCACGGGCACGGTGTTTTGCACAGGTAAATTAAACGATTGTTTGTGTGCGTGTCTGTGTTCGTGCTCGTTTGAGTTGGGGTTAATGAATTATGCTGGCTACTTGATTAGGGATCTTAAGCCTCACAATCTTCTGATGGATCCGAAGACGATGGTGCTTAAAATAGCGGATCTTGGACTGGCCAGGGCTTTCACAGTGCCTATCAAGAAGTATACTCATGAGGTACACTTAGTTCTTGAATTCAAGCATTTTCCCTTCACTGCAAATTGTTTATAAACCGGTTATCAATTTGTTTGCAGATATTGACCCTTTGGTATAGAGCTCCTGAGGTGCTTTTGGGCGCTACACACTACTCGCCTGCAGTCGACATGTGGTCCGTTGCTTGTATTTTTGGTATGGCTAAAGTTTATGCCTGATCATTTAGGGTGTTTTTGTAATATTGAAAGATGTGTAAAAGCTAATGAACTTTCAACTTCTCTCTGTGTCTCTCAGCTGAATTGGTTACAAATCAAGCTATCTTCCCCGGAGACTCTGAGCTGCAGCAGCTTCTCCACATTTTCAGGTAAATAAACATTGAGGAATTAATTGGTTTGGTTACTTTCTCTAATTTAAACCCCGCCCAGTTAACTAAACTGCAAACACTTGATGATCAGATTGCTGGGAACTCCGGACGATTCAGTTTGGCCTGGAGTGAGCAAATTGGTGAATTGGCATGAGTACCCACAGTGGACTCCGAAGCCTCTCTCCACCGCTGTGCCTGGTCTAGATGAAGATGGCCTAAACCTATTATCTGTAAGTCCCTTTTCATAGTGAACTTAAAAAATGCTGCATAACCTTTCCCAGCAGTTTTTAATTATTCTGAAAAAATGTTTGATACATATTGCAGGAAATGCTGCAGTATGAACCGGCAAAGAGGATTTCGGCCAAGAAAGCTATGGAACACCCTTATTTTGATGATCTTGATAACAAGGACGGTCTGTGATTAGTGTGGAGCTCTTCAACAATGGACAATTAACGACGAATCCTATTCTTCTTTTAGAGCTTTGTTTGACTTTGCTTGCTTTTCTCGAGCATAATATTTCTATATTTATGTCCATGTAATTCGATATTTCGCGTGATTGTAACTGTGATATTCAATGACTTCCCTCTTTTGAAAACAGTTGCGCTCCTCTTTAACAAAGTTGTCCACCATTTCCAAGTTTTATAGTGTGATTTCTGTACTTTCATCTCCTTATTAAATATAGTAAAATTTAAAATAAAATTACTAATAAACCAAATGAATTTCACACATTATAAATCCAAAACTATATTGAAAGATTCTTTTTTTCCTTTCTAAAGAATAATAATCACTTACAACTTGCAAGATCTGCAATTTTTGCTATCCAGAAAAAAATCTAGAAAAAAAAGTACGAGTATTACAAACTTTTTTTATATGATTTGCCAAAAATGACCCCAAGCCGATATGTCTAATCCGAGGAGAGCATAGAAACATCAGTTCATCACCACTTCTTACATCTCAAAAGAATGTTTTGCTTACACTTGAATTCAGGAAAGGATCCAAAGGAAGAAGGTCGACCAGAGTGTTAGAGCCACAGAAGCCAGCGAATAACACCAAAGCATAATAACCGAGCATTCGCTCTCTCCCACGCCAAACAACTGAGTTATTGTCCCTAAACAGTGAGAATCAATACACATTAGTTATTCGTTTTAGATCACCATACATTGGGAATCAATGTACTATACCTATGTTCATGGCAGGTGGAATTGCATACTGCAGCAAAAGAACAAATTGATACAGCAAGTCATCACCATGCACAACACCCATACGAGCCGCCCCTCTAACAATGCCAATGCCTATTAAAGGCAATGCAATGTATCGAACTACAAGGATACCAAAAATAATGGACTTCTTCATTGTGGAACCTTTCAAACCTGTAAATAAAAAATTTACTTAACACATAATAATAACAACTCTAAAGTCGTCTTTTGGCTGGGAATCACTTTTCCTTTAGAAATGTAAAGACTCAAGAAATTCCATCATCTTCGACCTTTTAAAAGGTTCCCGCCCATGATCAGTGTGACAGCTGGAATAGCTCCGTCCCTGAAATGAGGACAAGTAATTACTGTTAGTAGAAAAGGAGTACATAATATATCAATCTAGCTCTATATAAGACAAGAAGCCAAGTTGTGAACCCAAGCAAGAGTGCAGAGTCTTGTACAACTCTGAGAGGAGCTTCCTCGCCAATCAACAATTTTCGAATTTGAGGCACCAGTCCAACTACAAATCCAATTATCTGTGAAAACAAAAAACCGCATTTAGTAAGTTTTTTTTCATCTTATATACAACAAACAAAACTGCTTGTGTGTATTACAGCTCCTGTTGTGGATGGTGCAAACAATCTCTTGAGGTTCATCTTCTCGAAAACCCTCTCTAAGCGTTGTCTTATTTGATCCCAAACAGAGGCCTGCTGCACTTCATTGGTTAAAATATAAAACTATTACTAGTAAGAAACTTTATACATATCAAAAGCGAATAAACTACCTTAGGTATGTTTTCGAATATATCTTGCGGTAGAGACAGCAGTACACTTTCTTGGTCTCCATCAGTTGAAGAGGGAAGTAATGGTTCTTCCATCCCCCCATTATTATATCCCGAAAAACCTTCCCTTTTGTTACCGGCAGTTGGAGAGTCGACTATTTCGACCTCCATTGAGCTTCTCGTGGATACTCTAACGATGTTATACACGTACGACCACAGATATATCGCTCCTATCTGAATCATAATGAAGCACAATTAGGAATACCAAATGGCTATAACAGTCATTCACGATTTTATTTTGAAACTTACTGCCATCGAAAGTGAAGCATAGCCCATTCCGTATTCCTGGCAAACATCGGGATCCCCGAAAGGACTTCCTCTCTCTTTGCACACTGCCGGGATTATGATGAGAAGCAGGTTTCCCAAGTTGCCTTTCGACGAAAATATTATGAAAGGTTAATTAGACAGAAGTAGCGATAATAATTGAACTTGAAATTAATTAATTACCTGCGGCACAACAACCGATGATGAGTCCCCGGAGATTTGAAGGAGCTCGAGTTATGTAAACGACCAGCCAACCAAGAATCGAGCCGATTATGAACGTGAACAAAATGTTAAAGGGCATAAACCACCTGCAAAAAAATGTCCCGGGGTTCTTTATTATTACAACAAGATCCACAATGCTTTGGGCTATATTTTTCTAAGTCACGACAAAGAAGAAGTTTTACATCTTCATCATGTTGTCATATGTGATTGTCTTGGCTAGGTTACTGGAGACGAGCGCCGGACTAAACACAAAGAATGTTAGCTGTTTTTACAGAAGATTGATTTCAAAATTAGTTTCCCGATTTTATATCACACCAACAACAACAACAAAAACAAAAAAGATCTTACGCTATTCAAATGCTTCCTGGCGTCCTCTACAAGAATGCCGACGCTGTCTAATGCAATGTACGACCCGAGTCCAGTCAACAAGAGCACTTTCAAGACAGGGATAGACGAAGCAATGAAGAGATCCGAGAGGCTCATGTTTTCGATTTTTTTTTCCACCACTAACACACAATAACATCCAAGCCAATTAGTGTTTCATGAATTGAGATCCAATTATCGTCAACCGAGCACCAAAAACTCAAAATTTTGACGACTTTTTTTCTCTAACCAAGCACCAAACGCAAATGCAGTACTATTAAAGTTGAACTAATAACACCTCGAAACGTTTTATTATCAAGTTGATAACAAATACCCAATTTTTTTTTTTATTATTATTATTTTTTTTTTGAATTTCGGTTGGATAAAATTTTGAGGATTCAAGAAGGAACGATAAACACTAAATCCTCAAAATTAGACCATTACACATACGTAGTTTTAACCCAAAAAATAATTAAGAAAATTAATCGAAAAAAAAAAAAGATACACATACGAAAAAACATGCAGGTAATAATTAAACGGATGGAATTACAAAATGAAATGAAAATGAAAGAAGAACAGATCTTACCGGCGTCAGGCCGGTCGACTACTCCCAAGCTTAGTTTTCTTATTTTTTATTTTATTTTATTTCAATTTTGTAATAAAAATTAAATCTGCCCATAATTTTTGTTACTGACATTTGTTAATGTTTGTGCCTTATTTGACGTATAATAAAGGAGTTGGATAGATACAAACAACATACAACTGCGCTACGTAATGGTTGAGTTTTGTTTTCTTATAAATGAAAACAATGAATTAAATGAAATACCTAATAAATTTTGGTGTATTAAATACTACACTTTTCAGAATTAAATTATATTAAAATTAAATAGTAAAAATATATTTTTAATTAAAATTTTTAATTTAATATATTTCAAAATATATAAATATAATTATACTTTTTTTTCAAACATTTTAAAAATATACTGTATATAATTTCTTTATTTTTTTTAAAAATTTTAAATGCAATCATAGTTTTATATAGTTGATACACCCCAAAAATATAAATATTCATATTTTTTCACTTTAAAATACAATTTTACTCTTACTTTATTTTTCCATTTAATAAATTTTACTCACAATTATTTTATTTTTCAACTTAACAATATATTTTTACCTTTTACTTTTTGGTCAAAAAATTAAAAAATAATATTTTTCTTAGTCTTCTACCCAAAAAAATGTTGCATATTTAAGACTTGTTCTTTTGCATGAAAGATTGAAAACTGAACTGAAGAATTGATTTTTTTATAAAAATAATAATTATTATTATAAATTATTGAATATTTTTTTAAAAATATTAATAATATTGTGACAGTAATTAAATTGTATACATAAAATATTTATTCAAATTATTTATTTATTTATTTTATTTTAATTTATTTTGAAATAAAAGCTGAACTGAGACTGAAATGAATTGAAATTAAGTCCAAAAGAACATTCTCTTAAGAGTCGAGTGAGTAATTTTTTAACATATAAAATAATTATAAATCGACAAGGCTACTTAATCCAATAAAAATACAGTACATTATTCTAAATGTATCTCTTTAATTTTCGTATTTATAGTAACTATCAATATTTTTTCTTAATAATGTTGATGGCAAAATAGAATATTTTAGCTTTAGGCCAAAAAAAATATTAATACTCACATGTCCTTTCATCATTACTTTGGTTTAGGAGTAAATTTTATTTTTTATTATAATGATTCAAAATCAAACAGCGATAACCCACGTAAAATAAAACTGAATTATTTCTGCAAATCCACAAAATCACAGGGGTAGAAGAGTCATTCACAGTCATCCAGGTGTTGTTACATCGTTCTTTTGAACTAGGCAACCGGGCCGTCCACTCTCTCTATCTCTCCGGCGTTCGAAGGCACTTTCTCTCTCTACGTCGGCCCTAACCTTTCGCCGTTAACACACATGTACTCAATGTTTACCTTATAAATAAAGCTTCCCATTTTTTATTTAATTTTAATTTTGATTTAAAATTTCTTTCTTTTGTCAATTTAATCCTTTTCACCAAATTTTCGATTGGGATTACACAGAAACTTTCCTCCTGTATTTCATATTTGCCTCATCTCATTTTGCTCCGTCACCCAAACCCTAGATTTGATTGCAACGGGCCTGAGCCCTGGCCGCCTCCGTCTCTGCAAGCTTTTTTCAGGCATGTTTTTTTGTAATTTCGTTCTGATTTTTATTGAATTTAATTTAAATGCAATTAAATATTTCCCCTTTTTTATGATGTTGTTGTGAATTTTGGTCCAGTGATTTTTTTATTATTTTTTTTAATTCATGCAACAAAAGATCAAGTTTTTATTTTTCATTTTGGGGCCTGGACAGAATTATGGTACAATGAATTGGCTTTTGCTCTTAATTTTATTTTTACTTTCTATTTTTGCATGGTCTTGATTGATGTAATATGATATAATATGTATTGAATGTAGATATCAAAATGGTTAGAGATGATACCGCAATTGAGGATGCTGGAAAGAAGGATCATGATACGGGAAATGAAATTGAAGAGTTGAATAGTAAATCACTGGATGCTAAGATTGAAATCGAAGGAGAAAAACTGCAGTGTGATGCGGGGGGTCCAAATAAGATTGAGGACGGTGAGGGGCAATGTTTAAACGTATTGAAAAAGGAAGCAGAAGACAATGTCACTGTGGATAACGAAATGGAAGATCAAACTAACACTGAAAGAGAGACCAATGAGCCAATGCCTGTGGAGGGAGTTACGGGTGAACAAATAAATACCGCAAGTAAGAATGAAGGGAGAAGCAACGTTGAGGAGCAAACAGTGATCGGACAAGTTGTGGATGCAAAGAATGAAGTGGTTGAACAACATGCATCTAATGGTGGAGTGGAAGTAGATAAACCTATGGAGAATGGTGGGGTGAAAGTAGAGAAATCCTCAGAGAACGGTGTGGAAGGTGGAAATTCTGTAAAAAACGTGATAGAGGAAAAATATGCTGACAATGGTGTGGAAAAGGAAAATCCTTTTAAAAATGTGATGGCGGAAAAAAATGCCGAGATTGGTGTGGAAGGTGAAAATCCTGTAGAAAATGTTATGGCGGAAAAAAATGCTGAGAATGGATTGGAGGAGGGAAATCCTGTAAGAAATGTTATAGAGGGAAACAATGCCGAGCAAAATGGTATGGAAAAGGGCAATCCTGTAAAAACTGTTATAGTGGAAAGAAATGACGAGAATTGTGTGGAAGGGGGAAACGATCCTGTAAAAAATGTGATAGAGGGAAATCCCGACATAGAATTTACAGCGGAAAAGGATAGCAATAATGAAAGGAAAATTCAAAATACACAATTTACACCTGACATTCCTTCCAATGAAGCTCCTCCAAATCAAAATTCTGCATTAGATAGAGTTCTTACGAGTGGGGACGAAGAAATGGAAGACACAGCTAATAAAGGAAACGAGGTAAAAGAGGATAATGAAGAATTAAAAGAACAGGGTAAAGGAATACCTCTTGCTAGCCCTGTTGAAACTGAGACCAAACACGAAGGTGATCACTCTTCCCTTCCAATCAAACATGAAGCTGCTGCTACACCCAGTTCCCTTGTCAGATATTTACCTGCAAAAGCTGGAGACCTTAGTGGAGAAACAGCCAAAACTGCTCTGGTAATTGAATTAAAAATGGAAGATACCTTAACTAAATTATGATAGCGATTGACTGGAAAATATCACATTTTCCATTGCTAATTGTTCTTTCAACTGTAAGATGTCAGAGGGTGATGAAGGGACACCAGAAGATCAAGCAGCATTCATGCAGGAAATCGAAAGTTTCTATCGAGAGAGGGCAATGGATTTTAAACCACCAAAATTTTATGGGCAGCCTCTCAATTGTTTGAAGTACGTTTGCTTTTCATTATTCTTTTTATTAACATTGTTCTTGGGTAGTAATTTATTTGTTTCCTTTTTGAATTCTAGGTTATGGAGAGCCGTGGTAAGATTGGGAGGCTATGACAGGGTATGCATGTTCATAATAATTTCTATTCTTTTATTGCACTCCAAGTCTATGGTTGTATTTTACAGATATGATCTCATGCACACTGTTTTTTGTCTTATATATAAATTCATTAAATTGTTGTACTCACATCTTGGTTGAGTTAATTGTTCTTGTCAATATAGTTGTGCTCATGTTATGCACTTATGCTTAATTTTCATTCCAATGATATTTAATATTTGCCCATAGCTGGAGCGGACAGAAGTTGCCTGCTGGAATATCTTTTATTTTGAAATCGCATGTCTGGGTTGTAAATATAGGTTTTATTGGCCCCCTGCCCCCATTATACTTTATCTTGTCCTTATCTTTGTAAGGAACATTGCCTTTTATTTCTATGTTATGTTTCACTAATTGTGCATATAATTTCCCTTCATGTTGTCCAGTATATCTGTATATGGATAATTTCCAGATTTGTAAATATTTAAATTTAAATATTCTTATGGATCATGATGCATGAAACAAGTTCTTACAGATTATTTCTTGATATATGCTGTATTAAATTTACATTAAGCCACTCATGTAGCTTTTATCCTCTAACCATAAAAAATGAGATTGCTTCGTAATGTTATCTTGGTATTTGGTTGTTACTTCCCTGTTTATGTGTGATGTTTCGTAATGTTTCCCTGAAATGCGCTGTTAACATCAAAACTTCCTAAATAGTTTATTGAAGATTGACCTGTAGAGTTTTAACTTTAATATCAGTCTATCAGATATCTTTTTACGAATTTTCAATATGTTTCTATTTTTCCTGAGTTTTGAGGTAAAGACTTACTAAATCAGTCTAATACCTGTTATTTCTAGATAATTTTTCCTACCTTGGTGATTTGAACTTATTTAAGTATATTTGGTTTGATTATATGCATCAATTTAATTGTAATCTATTTAATTTTACTGAAGCAATGTAAGATAGTAGTGTTCTACTGCTGTTTCAGTTTAATTAATTTGACAATATTTGAATAGGTAACTGGATCCAAGTTGTGGCGACAGGTTGGAGAGTCATTTCATCCACCAAAGTAAGTCCCTTTGAGGAAAATGTTGACCCTTTTTTTATGTGCATAAAGTGTTTCTTTTGATATTTTTATAAAATGATAATCAAGAACTTCTATCAATGTTTTATATGTTTTTATCAATAACTTTATTATCATTATTTTTAAACATCCAGGAATTGGTATCGAATTAGAGTGATATTGTGCTCTGTTGAAAATGGCAAGATCTTGTCATGTAATAGAAAATTCTTTACTTTATTTAATAATCACTTTTTCAGATTTTGTCTTGGCACCAAATGTTTTTTTTTAATAAATACAGTATATGCAATACACATCTTGTTGTTTGATTGATATGGTTATATTATATAGCATTTGATGAAACAATTTATTTGATATTTGAAAAAGACTGAAGGAAATAATTAAAGTTAATTTGATGGTCTTGCCTTTACTTGCTCAGGACTTGTACAACAGTTTCTTGGACATTCCGTATTTTCTACGAGAAGGTAACAATTCTGGCTTTGTAGTTCTTCATTTTGAAGTGTAAGATCCCATTTTATTTCATTTGATCAAAATAACAGTTCTATGACATTAATCATATTTAATTATATACATTTTATTTCTATGTTTGAATGGCGGAGTGGAATTTGTTGAAATCTGACTTTAACCGGATGTCATATTTATCATTATTATCCCTTGAAATTTGTGAAAGTTGTGAGTCTATAACAAGGAAATTTTATGCCTTTTTATCGTGGTTATTCTCTCAAGTACATGGTATTTCTTAGTTTATACCCGAGCCTTTATTTTATCACAGTTAAATGACAAGTTTCCATATCTTTGTATCAGTCCCTTCTGGAATATGAAAGGCATAAGACACAGAGTGGTGAACTTCAACTTCCGGTAGCAGCGTTACATGAAGCTTCTGGTGTTGACACTGAGGCGAGTTTTCATTCTCGTAAATTTAATTTTTATTTTTCGTTTAGGGTTTCATCACTGCTTACATTTATGATAAATTTTTGTTTAGGGTTTCATCATGGCTTAATTGAATTTAATTCAAGTATCCTTTTAGGTTTCATCATGGCTGTATTCTAAATCTTAGCTATTCGTAAAGTTTTCGCTAGAAAAAAGTTTTGGGTCCCACAAGACATTGATTTTGACATCTTTCACAAATACAGTATTCCCTCCTTGCCTTTCCAACCACCATCACATCCAACCTTCATTTTCATAAACAAATACAATGTCAGTTTTGATCTTATGTTCAATCACACTCAAGGCAAAACCTTATTTTTACATACAATTCTTCCCATGCATTCTATTAAAAAATATAAATAAGCTAAATGAAAGGATGAGCAATATCACCTTTATAAAGTGTCTTGTAGTTTAATGTTGTTGTAACTTCTTATTACAGATCTCTCTGAAAGGGGCCTTGTAATGTTGTCCTCTAGAACGGGGAAAATTAAGACATTTTACAGTGTCTAGATTTTGCAGTTGTCAGTTAGAATTTAAAGATAATCTTAGTATTCATATTTTGCCTTAGCATGCTGGTATAGAGGATATCTGGTAGAGTGTTTCGGATTAGATTTTATTATTATATGCAAGAAATTGTATGTAGTAAATACTAATATTAATAAGGAATGGTTTCTTCTTCTTGTACATTGTTATCTATCCTTTTGTCTTGTACACTGTGTTACTTATTTTCTTTAATTGCCAGGGCAATGGCTATCAAGGATCAGGACCCGGAAGGGCTAAAAGAGATGCTGCTTCTCGGGCTATGCATGGTTGGCATGTCCAACGCCTCTTCGGGAATGGAGAGGTTGGTGAGCCTGCTGTAAAGGTTTGAAGAAATTAACATCTTTATTTATTGTTGTGAACTCAGTATTTTTCTGAAATTTAATTCTCTTCATTAATGCTTTGGTAGGACAAGAATATTATCAATATGGCAAAGCGTGAGAAAAATGTCAAAACTATTGGTAAGCTAAACTTTGCAAAAAAAAATAATTGACATGTCCATCTTTCAATTATTTTTTTTGGAAATGAGATATGGTCAATCTGCCTCATTTTAATATAATTTTTGTTTTGTTTTCGTGGTTTATACTGACTTGGATATGTACACACATATATATAAATATATACGGATTTAGGATCACTCAAGCAGAAGAGACCAAATGAAGTGGAGTCCTCTGTCAAGGTCGCTCGAATTGAAACATCAAAGCAGTTAAGCGTGGTTTTATTTGATTGGTTGCATTTCTTTTGGATTTCTGTTATAAGTAGACTTGTAAGTTGCACACTACTATAATATATGCTTAATTTCATGCAGAAAACCGAATATGCCTGTGACAATGTTATCCCTTTTCTATCTTTTGTATTAGCTGTTGATTTTGTCTTAACTGCTGTTTGTTTTGTAGGTTGGCGATAACAGTTGTTGATGTTGGGCCTCCAGCTGATTGGGTAAAGGTTAATGTACGCCAAACGGTATGTTAGCATCAGATTATTTCAGTACTGAAGACATCCATTCAACTATTCAAGTACATGCACAGAAAAAAAAAATTGATCATGACTAGTGGTTTCTTGTATGCAGAAAGATTGTTTTGAGGTTTATGCTCTAGTTCCAGGGCTTCTACGTGAAGAGGTCAGTGCTCTGTTTTTCTTTTGGCCTGTTTTTTTTTTCCTTTGCAGTCTAAGTAAATAATACATCGATATTTCATAGTTGCATATATATATTATGTGATGTTTTAACTACTTTGGTGTATTTGCCTGTATCTGTATTGGACGGCATTGTTTTAAGCGTTCTTTGATATTTTTGTTTTGTTCTTCCTGTTCACTGTTCTTTTATTTTGTATTTCGCCATATTTCTGATGGGTAATTGGTAACCACGTCTAACAGTATATTTACGTGATAGTAAGATTCCCTTCATTAAGGTATGCAATATATTGTGTATGGTGTAGTTGCATCTCCTTAATTTTGAGAATTGGAAATTAAGACGGAATGTGACAATAATGCCCTTATTGGTGGATTAGGTCCGAGTTCAGTCAGACCCAGCTGGACGTTTGGTCATAACAGGTCAGCCTGAGCAAGTTGATAACCCGTGGGGGATTATGCCTTTCAAAAAGGTACGTAATTCTTGGCCACCCCCTTTTACAAGTTTTTGGCATGTTTAAAATGAGAAGCCTATTTGTCGACTTGTCGTTCATTTTATAAATTTAATTAATGAACTACATGTACCTGTTACAAAATGATTGTTTGTATAAATTCTTTTTTTTTTTTTCTGGTAATTTGATGAGCAGTTGAGAAATAACATTCCACTTGTGGGTTTTGCAGGTGATCAGCCTACCTTTAAGGATCGATCCACTTCAGACTTCCGCTGTGGTGAGCCTTCACGGACGTCTATTTGTTCGCGTTCCGTTTGAACAGTCAAATGGCTAAAAGTTTATATAACAATTATTTGCCCCCTGAAGTAGAGACATCCATTCAAACATCAACATGTGAAAATGTGTGTAGCATCGTCGATTCTTGGAGAATTTTCTAGCTTTGTGAATTAGTAGCTTCTGATCAAATACATATGTACGACTGTGTTTTGAGGATTAGGGAGAGGTCGGAGGCTTTTGCAACAAGCAGGCTTCTCCTGTTGCAATCGCCCCATAAACTTTAAATTAGGTCTTTAGTGGCATGGTTTATTTTTTGTAGACTTCGATCATTTTGGCCCTTGAGTTCAAATATTACAAGATGGTATGAATTTTGAATTTTGTTTTCGCGCGCAATCTCTCTTTTTTTGTCGATGATGATTGATGAGGGTGTTTACGTCTTTGAAATAATTTTCCATGAAGTATTTGATTAAAGAACCCTGTGTCCCTCTAGCTATAGAATCCACCCCTAAATATCCTACGTACAGCTATGTACTCTCACCTCCAAAATAGTCGTAAAACAAATCAATGATTCATACCAAGGAATTGTCAAAAACATGTTAATCCCTTTTCCTCCCTTTTTTTTTGTTGAAAATGATAAAAGTATTTATCATCTATTGACTGATTAGATTATAAAAAAGACAGAAACCCTAAATTGAAAAATGTAGGACCAAAGTTTGTGATGGGTGAAAATGAAAGATTGCATAGAAATGTGAGCCGCAATTTTATCCATATTTAGTCCACACCCACTCCTCATATAACCTTACCCTCTTCACTTGTTCATCACCACTTATGGAGATACCTAGATTACAAATCCAAAATCATGCATGCCCTAGCTGTTATAAAATCTATTGCCTAGATACCTATTCGATCTTAAAACTGATCGAACTGCATTTCACGAATCCGAAAACTACGCACGGTTAGAACATTTCATCTTATAAATTGTACACAAATGAATCATACACGAAATAGGAGATGTAGTACATGTATGTATACTAGCATCAATAATATATAGCTAGCTAGCTAGCTAGGGTAGGAGGATTGATGTTTGCCTGCATTCATAAGAGACCAGATCACAATGTACGACGTATGTGGCATATATTGAGATGAGAGTTTTTTTGTACATAGAACAAGAATAAGAATGTAGGTAAGGGTTTCAAGCAATTAATTAGTCAATTGTTTAAGAAACAAGCAAATGCGCAGAATATGAGCATGTGGAATTAGATTAAGAAATCATTCACTCACTTTTTACATGTACACTATATATATAACGCATGCACTTGATGCAATCAGAACATGATCAGTTGTATGAAAGATGAAACATTGAGGAATTAATCGAATATTAGTAACAGAAGTTAAACGTTTAAATCTGTCTAAAAGGTTCATCCGATAAAAAAGAAAGTTTCCACAGGGCCGAAAGCTAGGCCAAATACTCAACTCAACCATCCTAACAAAACAAAATGTGCATATCAATACTCTGAACAAACGGATCGAAAAATTAAAAGTAGAACTATACATTCAATTCTAATCAAGCAAGCCTATATATAGCTATGCACTGACCTTTGATTCAATCAATCTGCTCGACCGCTGCAGTTAATATGTATGTTCATCTCCTCCTTCCTACCTCGAACTCGATCCAAAGGTAACAAAAATAAAACTCACAACAAAAACAAGCTCCGATTAATTAATCATCGATCATCAGAATGGTGGTCTTCCACCACCACCCCATCCAAACAACTCCGCCGAAAGCAACGGATAATTCCCCCCCGCCGGAGTACTGCCGCCTCCAGCCGTCACTCCCGACGACTGCGAAGCGCTCGGCTGCGGCGCCGCCGCCGCCGCCTCCTCCTCCTCCTCCTCCACCGGCAGCCGCTCGAAAACCGCGTTCGCAAAGGACGCCCCCATCAGCACCACCGGCCCCGCCGCCACCAGCGGGCCCACCACGCTCCCGCCGACCACCCGCCCCTGCCCGCCGGAGAGAAATATCGACAGCCCGCACGCCGCCGGAGGCGCCGGCGGCGGAAGCACCGTCCCAGTGATCGACAGGATCTCGAAGCGGCCGCGCAGCGTGACCACGCTCCCGGCCGGCTGACGGAGGGTGACGTCGGCGACGGCGCCGCTGCCGCTGAGAACGCAGACGCCCCTCCCGCGGCGGCGCGCGTAGGCGGAGACGCTGTCGGCGACGTCGGTCCCGGAGGAGACCTCGAGCACGTGGGAGCGGAGGGCGTCTGGGTTGTCGCGCGTGACGACCACGGGGGCCTTGGGCTTGTTCTTGGAGCCGGGGGGTCTGCCGCGGGCGCGCCGGCTGCTGGTTCCGCCGGCGGCCGGGGAATTAGGTTCGATTTGTTGGTGAGTGGAGAAGAGGCGGTGATGGGCGAGGAGAGAGGTGGGCCCGGGCCCGGGCCCGGAGCCTTGCTGCTGCTGTTGTTGATCGTAACCCGCCATTTTTTTTTCTGTGTTAGTTGTCGGATAAACCTTGAAGAACAGCCATATTATGAGGAATCGATTTTTAAATGAAAAATAAATTAATTAATAAAATTGAAATACTTATATATATGTGTGTGTATGTATAAGTAGCGTATATATTCGGTTTTTGGTTTAGAGAGAGAAAGAAAAGCACGGCATGCGCAAAGAGATGGAGTGAGCGTGAATTTATTTATTTATTTATTTATTAAGAGAATGGCGGTGGAGAAATTAATTAAAGAAAATATGTTACCGAGACTCCCAGAAATATATAACTCCTGTAAAATTACTAATTCCACCACATAACTTTTACTCTTTTGGCATTCTGGCCCCGAATTAAAATTTTCAAATCGCTATATGATCATTCTCAAAATTTCAAAAAATGATCACACAACGAATATATTCGGATAATGATTACACAAACATTACCATTACTTATATTAAAATTTTTGCAATTAATGAATAAATAAAAACACTACTCCACATTAACATACGGTCAAAGTAATACACATATATACGGGCATGCATGCATGTGGAATATGTCGGGACATTGGAAACTGTAATTCACATTATTTAATTTTGGTTTAATAAATTACTAAGAGTAATTTCTTTTGAACCTTATCTACTCCTTCTTAATTCTTATACGATTATTGTATATTTGTATGTATATGTAGGGTTCCGTGGTCGGTTGCACCTTAAATGATTTAAGATACTCCGTATTTGATATTTCCACCTAAATTCGGGAAAATTCTTAGTATAGGGTGTGAAACCTCAACCTTATTATATTGTGTACACTTTTTACATGTTGATTTCTAAAACGCATAGTTGGACAGTGTACTCACTCAGCTCATAGAACAACTTTGTGGCTACTTATGCTGCTCTTTTTCACGAGTACGTAGTGCACTCGATTTTGTCGATTCTACTCGTGAAGTTATATGTCATCTGTGATCAAAACATTTATTGGATGAGATGCTACATTCATCATCGTTTTGAATATGTTCCGAGTGTTATCTTATACAGTAATTATTTTTCCCATCCGAACAAAAAGCACAAAGTTTTGATTTGATGGCCAAATTAAACAAAAAGAGCCCTAGTGCAATTGATCAACAAGAAATGAAAGGAGTTGGGCCCCAGAGACAATGTCTAAAATGGAAGGTTTCAAGGCCATATCAATATGAAGAGAGAAAACCAAACTCACACTCACACATTAAGGCAACAAAAAGGGTCCCTACAAACCAAGTTGTGATTGTGGATGGGCACACAATATATGCCAATTCAAGCCATCACATCTCTATATTGTGCTGCCTCTCATCTTATCCCATAACCCCCACTTGGGTTTAGAATGCCTCCCTGCATGCCTTTGTGGCTTTATTTGGGCGCCATTTCATATGAAACCTACCCGTTTTCGTTATAAATACGAATAATCGAAAATTCAAACTAATTTTTCTTGTTTCAATATACACAATGTAGAAGAATTTGGTTGGGAACTAAGCAACTCTTTTTACTTCTTTTGATTATCATGTAATCCTCAATTTAATTTGCTTGTTTCTTGAAATTAAACTTGGAGTCTTTCTCCTCAAATTTAATTAGGTAGCAAAGTGTGGCACGGTCAGTTCAATGCATCATCAACTAAATATCCTTTTGACTTTTGGCTAACAAAAACATTTGACTCTAAATTTCACATGCAATATTGATGATAAGATGTAGAACTAGTTTTTCACCAATCAATGTTTGTTAATTATTTTGTTTTCGATAAGAATAATAGCAATGATGATATTCTTACCCAATTTCAAAAATAAAATAAAAAATAATAATAATTATATTGAAATATATGGCATGAAAAATAAGATATCATTGTCACATTGAAACATTCGACATACCAAAAATAAAAGGTTATATACGAAAAAGGTCAATAGTCTCCAAAGTCTGTACTTTGAATTCTTGAATCAAACAACACACATGCGGACATGCCCATCATTCTTTCTTAGCAGCAAAATTTGAATCCACACAAACCTTTCTCAGATTCCGACAAGATCATAAAAGCTTCAGGATAAAGATGACAACCACACCTTAAAGTTTCCGTTGAAGGTTTCCTTGTTGCTACAAAATGTTGGAAAGCAATTTGCAAAGGATAGCTAATACTATTATTAGTCAAAAAAGAGTGATACTCAAATGTGTAATTGGAGAACAAGCAAACGCACTTTTCCAGCTTTTGATTTTTGCGAATTCGCATGTTCAGATTTTTTGTAATGTATCTGCACACACGCCGCGACAACTTTTGATATTTGACTACTCATGTTTCTTAAAAAACGAGTTATGTTTGCAATCAGTATTCTCTATAACACGAAGAAGCCGGGTTTCTTACAATGAAGGTCACCAAAAGCTCTTGTGTTCCTCGGTTTTTCCACGGCTAACAGAATTGTAAAGTTATCACACAAGATTACCGAGTTCTTAAGTCTATCTAATAAATGAATTGCAAGAGTCCATCACAACCACAACCACAACCACGACACATTGAACATAGGGTAACTAAAATGGCAAAATTGTAGTTTTTGCCCAGGGTATGAATTATGGCATTTCAGTCCTGTGATGTAGCAGAAAAAAAAAACTTATCTTGAGTCACCAGAAAATAGAATGTGGGGTCACATGCCTGCATTTCCAGTGACATTCAAATTTCCAGGGCTCAGGGATCAAAACGGATAGCTTTTCATAACTCACAACTTTTTGAAAATTGTAATTCAGCACTTGACTGTGGATTAGTATATAATGTACGTACTCTAATTGATATGTGTGATGAACATAGCAAGCATGTTCATAATTCACCACGAGAAATAAACATGCAAAAAACGTGTGATGAATATAGAAGGTAAGAGATGGATGATTACTATATTATATTCAAACCAGTCCTTTTCTTAATATTAAATGAACAATGCTATAGAAATATGCTAACATAATCAAAGAACATGTTTGGTCTCCTGCGTTGCAACAGATAATAAATCAATCAAAACATATAAAGTAGACTAATGCAGAAGCCTGCATTAGTTTATACTATATCTGAATCAACATTTTTTCAAATTATCTGAACAAGTTCTTTTGACCAAATCGTAAGTATTGCCTCAAGATGTAAGCATTGTCACTAAGCTAAAACAAACGAATTGAGTCGAGTATTCACCAATTCAAGTAAGCATTGACTAATTTTAGCAACAAAAAACGAGCTGAGTTGAGTAACAATTTCAAGTACGGACTAGCTAAGCTGAGTTGACTAATGCAATATCCGCGATGAGCATCATACTAGACTCATCTGCAACTGTAATATTGATAAGAAACACGAATCAGCAAAAGATGTCCTAGTTCTACTACAGACTGATGAAAAAAATCGGTGAAATAGGACAATAGCATTAATCCAAAAACATAATTTCCCAGTGGGTTTATTCATCGTATATTCAAATCCCGACTCCGATCAAGAAAACCTTACATCACCCAATTTCTATATCACTCGCATGCATGTATTGGTAACAAAATTCACAACGGGAAAGAAACAGAGCTAAAATTTAACCTAACAAAGCTTACTAATAACCACGCGATCCTCCGTGAATTTACTCGGGCCTCTTCAATCTGTTTTTGAAGAATTCGCCGTATCGATACCGGTGCTGCCAACGCCAACGCCGCCTTATCCTGCGACCATCCGAAAAAGTAAAAAACCAATCAAACTAGACACAAACAGCAGTTGAATTATAATCAGAGTAAAAACACACACACTGATGAGTTTTGTTTTATTTTATTACCTCTTGCTCTCATCTGAGCTTCTGAGATGGTCGGATCCATGGGACAAAAGCTAGGGTTCCGGCGACAACTGACGAAGCCTTGGCTTTCAGTCCACCCGTTGAATTCCCGGCCTCACATTAGCCGATGCTCTCTTTCAACAGCTCTTAACATTTTAATGTGGCTAATGTGAGATCTCAATCTCTGATTTCCTGATCTCACGGTGCACCACTAATCACGATTTTCTGCTACCGCATAGGATCGTAACTCCCAGGACACGTGTCGAATACTGAATATTTTTCATGGGCTGATCGGCCCAATATTGGACATGACATTTTGTTGGATGAATGGCCCAATAATCAGATACTTTGTTCCAGAGATTAATTGGGCTTTGCGAACATAAGACCAGTAGACCTCTAACTTTTGGTCAGATTCAAAGCAGATCAACATTCTTGATCCAAACTTTTACTAATTTTTGAATCTATCCTGGAACAAAGAGAGTAACATTTTCAACTTTTTATTTCCATCAAAAATTAATCTTGTCTTTCGTTTTTTGTTAGGAAAAAGTTAAAAAAATATATTATTTAAATTTGAACACATTAAACATCTATCTTTACTTGATGTATTACTACCTCATCTATCTTTCGTTTTATCTTAATTTATGCGTCGAAAAAAAAAAAGAGTACAATAATTCTTTTAATTTCAACAGGGCGGAGAAAGTAGTACTAATAAACAGTACATATGGAGTATATATGATGACATGAGGAAGACAATGAGTCAGAATATCACATGTTGAATCTGCTCCGACACCCATGGCCACACAATTATTGCACGTTAATCCACGTCTTAATCGGCTATATATATATATATTACTATATTGAATGAGATGTCATCAAACCGAATTATTGATCTATTTTATTTTAATTTTTCAATAATGTAATTAGTGATCTCAAATTAATCTACATGGAGGGAGGGGGGCACACAACATGTACAATCACGTTTATATTACTGTATTAGTTTGATGGATCTACATCTACCCATAAGTTTATTGTGAGGATGGACGAGTACGTATTTCATGCTATCGTCGTTGTTTCTCACGTTTTTATTAACGCTCTTTCTCATGCTTTTACCAATGTTTTAGTAGTAACTAGTAAGAGGATTCATAGGGATATTCACCCAATGTACATGTGCTTAGAAAGAAACTTGTAATGTTTGGGAAGAGATATTGATTAATCATAAAGAACAAATCTACTTCAACTCATTTGCCCTTAGAGCTTACAAGTAAATACAATAGTAAGATCGGTAAACCTTTTTTGAAAGGATCGATAAATACTCTACATAAGCCAAATGTATGACAGTATGAGTAAGTTGCTACACAAGTAAAATTTATGTGCCATCAACTTGTAAGAGTTTCAATTGTAAAAAATAATGTTTGTTGAAGCAAAATTAACAAAATGTGAATGAATTGGCATTTAGCATATGCTTTGCTTTTTTTCTTAATGTATTTACTAAACAAAAGAAAAGATATCATTTTTACCCACTTTTAATTTCACTTTTTATTATTCATTCTCTCTTCCTTTCTCTACTAAGTGGAAAATTGAGATGTTTCAAAGAACCCACACAATGACACAAATGCTTTTGCAATTGACTTTTTGTGTAAAAGTTCTTTTTTTTTTTTTTTGGTAAAAAAACAATAAAGACTTGTTGCCATTACAAGGGACACTAAACACTTTTCAAACATAATTCGTCCATGTTCCATTCATCCAGTAACTGTACAACAAAGGGAAGAAAAATAAATATGATGAACAAACACTTCAAAACTACTAATACTTTAAGAAATTCGATTCACATAAAAAGGAAAATATTTAAGAATAGAATAAAATAAAGTAGAAGAAGTCATAGCTATAATCTTTCTTGCTCCAAGCCCTTTCTTTTTTTTTAGCTCTGGAAGTTCTATGTGCCGATTTTGGTTATGTCCCTATTTGACCTGTTATACTTCATGTGGCTTTTAACAAGCTGCCCAGCTGAGATTGCTGACATCAGCGAAAGCTCGCCCGCTAGAACCGACCCAGCAATCACCGATGCCAGGAGTTGGGAGTTCGATCCTGGAGACTCTTTGCTTGCGCCTTTCACACCTAGAAGGTTCAGACACGCCGATTGTGATGCCAGTTGAGTTCCACCTCCGACCGTACCAACCTATAGAGTATAAATCAAGAAACAATAAGGGTGTATTCGTAAATTTGAAAGTCGGGTGGATTATAGGGTTACTTTTCGTAATTACCAATTCGTTCAATGCTAAATTGCAGCACGGAACAAGGAATTTCTGTTACAGCACCAAAACTAACCTCTAACAGAATTGAGTAAATTCAGTTATGATCACACCCATTGCATTGTTCTAACTATAGGAGTGTTTGCAAACATGTCTCACTTAACAAAAGAGACTGTCGGCTGAAAGCCCGGGGATTGTTAATTAGTAGTAAGTACCTCGATGGAGGGCATAGTCACAGAGATGTGTAGATCCTTCCCTTCGTTTACAGCTTCCATCATAGTAATACAGTGAGAACTTTCAATGTTCTGTGCTGGGTCCTGCCCAGTGGCTATAAATACAGCCGAGACTATGTTTGCAGCATGTGCATTGAACCCACCAAGAGCTCCGGCGATAGCAGAGCCCGCGAGGTTCTTGAGCATGTTGAGCTCGACGAGAGCAGCTACATTAGTTTTCAGTACCTTCGAGACCACGTCACCTGTGATGACAGCCTCACACACTACGGATTTCCCACGCCCTTCGATCCAGTTGACAGCTGCAGGTTTCTTATCCGAACAGTAATTTCCTGGACAAACACGAGAAAAACATGAAAAAGAATTCGAATTCTAAGGGGGTGTTACATAAACTAACCAAAGACAAACTCACCTGAAATGCCGATAACGTCCATGTCGGGAAAGTCGCTCTGGAGGAAGTCTAGAACGTTTTGAACACCTTTGGAGACCATGTTCATCCCCATGGCATCACCAGTGCTGCAACTAAATCTGATGTATAGGTTTTTCCCAGCAATGCCACATTTTATATTTTGGAGTCTTGCAAATCTACTTGATCTGTAAAACAACAAATTTGTTTTAATTAATATTATTAACAGACCATGAAAATACCACCACAAGAAGAAAAAAATGAAAAAGGTACCCAGTCATTTTCAAACAACATATTATGCACATTTTTCAAATAGAATCATAAAGCCAATAAGTGACATTATAATATTTTCTACATAAATTTCACTGTCAATCTTACTCACTCCATTATATTTCTGCACAAGTTTGACATTTTCATTCATTTTAAAAATCTCAAAATGAATTAACCAATCAAGTCCCATAGTCAAATTCAAAGAAAGTGACACAACCTTTTTACTAACAATTATTTTTCTGTTTAACTTCAAAATATAAATATACTTTTACGCTTTACTGGGTTATTCAATCCTAATAGCCGGAAAACTGTGTTGTTAGCATACAGTAAAAACTTACTTGTTGAAAACAACACACAGCGTCTCGAAGTTGAGAGGATCCTCGAGGAAGAACTTCAAATCCGTGGCCCTCTTCGCCGATGGGAACCTCACCACCGGCGCTCTGGTCATGGAGTCTCTGAGAAGCACACACGTGGCACCCCCACATACATATATCGCCTTGCACCCCCTGTTCGTGCTTGCCACCAGGCAGCCTTCCGTCGTCGCCATCGGGACTGAGTACTCGCAGCCGTTGAGCAAAAGGGGACCGGCAATCCCAACCGGAATCTGGACGTACCCGACCGGCATCTCGCAGCATTGCCCCAAAATAGAGTCGTAATCAAACCCCTCGAGGGGCAGCCCCTCCACGGACCTCCCCGTTAGCCGCTGCAGTGCCTCCCGGCGTATCCTGGCCGCCTTGAAGCAGTCCCCGAGCCTGGATTCGAGGGAGTAGGAAGGGATTTCGCCGGAAACGACGCAATCGACGAGGGTGGCGTCGTCCTCGGGGAGGTCCATGGGCGGCGGGGGAGGGCAGCGGCGGAGAACGAATCGCTGGTGGTGGTGGTCGTCGTCGATCTCCGGCTTGGAGATGAAGGACTGTACGAAATCGATCCCGAAGAAGCCGAGGAGGTAGATGAAGGAGGCGATGAAGGAGAGGATTCCGGCGATCTCGGAGAGGGTGAGGACGTGGAGAGGGGTGGAATTGCGGATCTTCTCGCGCCAGCGGTGGAGGAGGAAGTAGGCGACGGAGAAGAAGAGGGTGAAGAAAATGGCGTTGGTTAGGTAGAGGGGGAGAGGGAGGGCGTCGGAGGCTTTGGGGGAGCCGGCGGGAGGGAGCAATTGGGAAGGCTTGGACGGCCTCCGGCGGATATCCATTAGGTGCGGATGGCGCGGAGAGAGAATAATGGTTAATTGGGTTAATTGGTAATGGTAGATGGGAGAGGGAGAGAGAGAGAGAGAGATTGGGGGCGGAGCGATAGTTTCGGAGTGGTTGGTTTCCCTTTATAGTGGAGACTCTCTTTCTCTCTCTTTTTCTCTTTCTATGTGTATGTGGAGGAGGGAGAGAGATCGAGAGAGAGAGCATCAAAATGTGTGTGCTGGCATCTTTTTTGTCTGTTTTCGTCTTCCCCACTATTGCTGGGAATTCTGAGTTTTAATCACGAAAGAGAAAGAGGTGTTCTGTACTGGAAATATTAGGGGTGGCCGCAAGTGGGCCAGCCCAAAATTTTCAGGGTCGAATTGAGTCCAGCTTTTTTATTAGAATTTTACTAATTTTGGACTTTATAAAATCTACTTAAATCATAAATTTAAAACAGAATTTTAATTATTAATCATTAAATTAAATTTAAAATAGATTTATTATTGAACATAAACATATAAATTAACTAGTACCATCGCCTGTGCGATGCACGTGATTTATTTGTTTGAAATAATCTAAAATTTTATTTAATCTTCAAATTATTAATGGACTAACAAATTATTTTATTTAATAATCGATCTCTTACTAAAATTTGCAAATTCGTATTAAAATTGTATTATTTTCAACATAATTAATAACTCAACAATTTGATTTTGGAATCTGCGAATAAATCATAATTAATACATAAAATTAAAAAAAATCGAGGAAAAAAATGAATAAATAGAAGGACGTATACATGTAAATCGATTCAATGTTCAGAAAAATAAAAAAGAACCTATAAACCCAAATTATAGCAAGAGAAAATAAAATACGATTAATTGAAATTAAATTAATATTAATAGAATAAAAAAGAATTTTAAGAAAATAAGATACGATTAATTTTGAAATTAAATTAATATTAATGGAATAAAAAAGAATTTTGAGAAAAAAAATAAAAATTTATATATTTAAGATGATAATTAATTATTATTATCAAAAATATATAATTTTAAATTACTATTTAAAATTTATATATAATAATTTAAATATGTTTAATAATATTAATATTTATAATTTATATTATTTTTATTTATAATTTATAGTGTGAACACAACATTAGTGGATTCTGAAATTATATATGTATAGATATATATTGTACTTATTTATACACTAAATTTATTATGGCTGTTCGTTTCACAACCCTAGCTACATATTAGAACTGGCCAAACTAATTAATTAATTTAATTAATAATAATACGGACGTCAAGAAACGTAGCCCCTGGTTAGTAAGGTTGTTCAACTTAATTATCAAGATAATGCATAAAATTAATTGTTAGAACACCGTTTAGGCTATAAGCATCTTAGAGCATCTTCATTCAACCAATACCAAAAACCTATTTTGGAGTAGGAAAATACCAAAACATAAACCTATAAATAGGTATTAAGGTGAGACCCACAAATAATTAAATTTATGTTTATCTTAAACTCAAATAAAAAACTTTATTATTTATAAAATAATCCTTTTTATATAAATTAATAAATATAATCTATCAACATTTTTTTAGTTTCTTATTTAATATATTTTTTAATGTAATATTGTTTAATAATTATATCATTAATAATTAAAATAAATTTTAATAAAAATATTTTAAATAATGAAATAAAAATAAACATAATAATACAAAATATAATTAAATATTAAATTGTTTAATTGTCGTTAAAAATAAAATAATAGTATGGGATATCACAATATTTTTTTTTCTTATGTTTTAAATTTTAAATTGAAAATAATGACTATTAAATTTTTTAATGTCAAAAGTTATGAGGTTAAATTGTAAATTTGTAAAAATATTGGTTATTTATAAAAAGTTGTATTAGAAGAATATTTTGAGAATATTCTTTTAAGTTTTAGTATTGGAATATAGGTTGGGGTGAAATTACTGTAAACTTAAAATAAAACTTATTTTTAAGTTTACGTTTTTGTGTTCGATTGGAGATGACCTAATTAGCACATACTATTAAGTCTCCATGATTTTTTTTATTTACAAAATTAAGTAAAAAGTTATTCAAAAACAAAAATTATCGTGTTTTTTTTAATCTCATTTCTATTTTGGAGATGCTTGTGAGTGTAATGATTGAGAGTGAAGATAATATTTTTTATCCAATTTAAATAACAACTCGATTGATAAAAAAAAAAGAGTATTAATAATAAAATTACTTTAATTATGATTGCTTGTGTAACAACGCTATTTGACAGAAGTATGAATTATTTTGAAATAAAACAGTGGTTCAATAACGTGATTAACGATTGAAAATAATAAATAAAAAAAGCTAATGGTATTGTGTTTTATTAAATATTAAACGCTGCAGTTCTCATGTGTTGAAAATGGATATTTGTTAAGTGAGTATTTTAAACACGTATAAGTCAGGATAATAAGTACATTAGAAAAAACAAAGTCATGTGTTGAATTAGGAACAATCGTAATTATTAATCAAGGCATAAAAATATCATCGGTAATTAAACTTCATAATAGCATGCCAGAGTTTTAATTTTGTAACATTTTCAAAATTAATGTATTGAGAAAAAAAACATCATAATGCTCATGAAATTTACTGTTCACATTTTGTTATAAATAAATTTAAGTAAGTTTCTCTTTAAATTTGTTGCATAATTAATTTTGATTTGTAAATTTATTTAGTTTTTATGGAAAAAATATTTATTTGCAAAATTGGTAACATACAATTGGTCTTATGGGCTTGTTTGGTGGGCCTTTTGTATTGGATTTAATTGTTTATATGCGAGCTCGGTTATAAACTTGAGTTCAGGTGCTTGTATCGACTTCAAAGGCCCAGCTGAAGGCATCTATTTAATATATAAATTCAGACTTTTCTAATCTCACGTGACCAATGTGAACACAAAAAAATACACTACAAAAAATGAGCATGTTCACACTAAGTGGCACATATGTATACAAATTTACGCCGTGACTTTTTTAAATAATAATAATAATAAATATGATGTGGCCTTTAATTATTTATAATTAATTAATTAATTTAGGTAATAGACATTATCACCTATTAATTAGCTATGTTAATGGTAATAAAGATTCATTACCTATTAATTTGTTAACATTTTACGGAAAAAAATTAAATTAGGAATTCCATCTGACCGTTAATTTGCTAACATTTCAATTATTTATGGAAATCATATATTAAGAATCATTAATATTTATCTCTCTATTTATGATTTTTTAAATATCCGAATATATATCTCTAACTTTTTATATTTG